>JAJOOO010008265.1:0-76240 GCA_029582685.1 Solanum piurae | reverse complement strand
ATATCGTTTGGACCACTGTGGCGGGAAAATTTATCCCAAATTCGACCATTATTAACATCGATACCTGGTCTATTCAGAAATTCAAAGAAGGATTCCCAGTTACATTGCCTTATATGTCAGACGGATCGCTCCGTTACATTCTGTCATCTCGATTTCACAATGGGAGGATTGTATTGCTATTGCTCTTTTAGGTTTGTTTGATCTTCATAATTCGGGTCTGGTTCATAAGTGTTTCAGTGCTGGGAATATCTACATTAATTTCAAACAGAGACCTAGTTCGAATGTCGAAATCAGATTGGGATTTGCAGCAACGATTTACGATTCAGAGTTGGAATCTCCTCTCTATGTTAGCTAGTCACGGAAGAGAACTTGGCATTGACTCAACTGTTGCCATTCTACCAAGAAATCCTGGTGGACTTTCGGTAATAAACAATTTGTTAGTTAAATTAAGGTGTTGAAAGTGTGTTTTAAGTCGATAATTTTACTTGTGATTTTTGAATTTCCAACAGAATCTAGAACTATGTGAGTTGTACAAATGGGCTGCTGCGCCGGAGGTGTTCTATTCAAAATGTGTTGAGGATCTAAGTCTAGTTCAATCACCTCTATTTCTATATGAAGATGCCTGCACTGTTCATTCCGATATCTGGTTAGTCGGTGTAGCAGCATTGGAATTAGTGTATGGAAATGTAAGAATAAGCAGTCGCGAAATGTCATACTGTAGTAGTTCATATTTTTAGACACTTTATTGCTGGAAAGGGAATTACATTTCTTCTGTTGGTTCTCTATTATTCCATGGTGAAGATAATTATATTAGAATTCAAGGCTAAGTGGAATGCCATACTGTAATTGTTATCAGGAAAGCGATACAGTTAAATGTGTATGAGGTCAAGGACATGTGTTATCAATTTAGTGTGTGAAGTTGCTTATTAATAGTTGAATATTGTGCAATCAATAAGTAAAGAATTATAGTATGAGTAAAGGAGCTCTGTATATGAAGCTTCTATCCTTTAATGTTATCGTAAACGTTGGATCCGGGGATGGAACTGTCGTTCGGAGAAGTCCAGGAATGCTAAGACTCAATATCAACAAAGGAAAGTAAACTTGGAGCTCAAGAATAAAAGTGTTGCTATTGGATTTCCTTAAGATCGGAATGTTCTTTACAAATGGATGAAGTATACTATTTATACGTTTTACTCAAGCCCTGAAGTACTGGTACTCAATTCTATGTTATAAAAGGCAAAGTTTCAAAACCGAGAAGGGAATCAGTTAGCAGAAGCTCTATTTTTTGCTAAGCAAGTTAACTTCAACAACATGCCTATTTCATTCAGCAAAGGATCCGTCAAAAGTATTTCACTCAGCTCCAAACTTTTAAGATGCCTCAACTGTCTTCACTACTCCATATTTTTCCTTTCAGGGTAAAGCAAACACAGCTTTAAGGAGTTTCTCTTCATCCTTCAAAATTAAGGAGTTCAAATTTTTTCGTATTTCACTCCGCAAAGTCTTTTTCTTTTCCTTCCTTGTAATGACATTTTCGGGCTATTTCTTCTCCAACGATCAATAGTTCATCAGGGCAACATTCTTCTCCGAATACCCTTTTCCCTAATAAACCCCAACTTTCTTCTGGTGTGAGCAATTGAAGAAAAAGAGTACCAAGTTAACAGCACTCCATGGGTAGCGATTTCTTTCCATCAAAAGCTGAAGTAGAAGCTTGCCAAGTTAGCAACACTCCATGGTTAGCGACTCGAGAACCAGTGGACATAAGGGGCTTATAAGTTATACCCTACCCCTAAAATCGATTTGGAAAACCCATGGCAGATCAAGAAAAAGATTACCCATGATGAGATTGTTGTAGGAATGATGGTGATTCCATTTTTCAAGACGTTGAGTACATTCTCCGATACTGGACTTTGGACATGGCAAAGTTTGGAGAACGGGTGTGGGATGTGTGTTGACGTATGGGATGTAACTGAGGAGAATGTCCCTAAGAAGCGTCAAATTTCTCAGGCAAGAATTTACAACACCAGCCTTGTATGCCTTTAATGAGATGAGGTGTTTGACATGAGGATTTTCTTTACTGGATAGAACAGGACAAAATTTTCATCCAAATGGAGATATGCTGATTGTAAATAAGCGAGAAATCATCAACTTCTGAACTACAAATCCTGAATAGAGTACAGTATTGGGGCATGTTTGAATAGAGGAATGTGATTTCTAAATTCATTAAATCAACTGCACTTATTATCAAAGAAATCTATTTCCACATAATACAAGTTTCATGATTTGCAGTAACTGAAGAATACACCTTCAACGCCAAGAGTCACAAGCTTTCAGTCCAACTGCTGCTTGGAGGTTTCTTTCTTTCTCTTCGGGAAGACTATCTTTCAATATTAGATAGCGGCGCTTGGGAGGAAAATCTTCCTCTGTAAAACGGTGAAGCTCAATTTTTGGACCGGAAGAAGAAGAAGAAGAACAAGTCATTGCAGAGAAAGAGAGGTTTTGAAGACCATCTAATTTATGGTTAAATAAAAGTTGAACACAATTTTTTGTTAAATGCCAATTAAGACCTTTTATCTTCTTAAATTTCATACTAAAGTCAAAATACAAACAAATTAAAATAAATAAAATAATTTAAAAAAAATTACACCAAAATAATATTTTTTCTGTTTCCCTCTCAAAGTAGGAAAATAATTTAAAACCTAATTTCTTTAAGAGTTAACTCTTATAAATCGAAGCTCTCCTGCCTCTCTCTCTCTGTGCGCAGTTTTTTGGACTCTTCAATGTCTGATCAAAAGGAATTTCTTAGCGTTAAGAAGACCTTCTTTTACAATTTCTTTCCATCAAAAGAAGAAGAAGAAGCTTGCAAACTTAACAACACTCCGTATGTAGTGACTCGAGAGCTAATTGAGATACGGGATATTTATCCTCCCCCCAAAATCGATTTGGAAAACCCATGGCAGATCAAGATAAAGATTACCAGTTATGAGGTTGAGGCAGGAGCGTTGTTGATTCCATATATCGAGTCGTTTGAGTACATTCTTCGATACTGGACATTGGACCTGGCCAAAATTTTGGTGAACCGGTGCGGGGTGTGTGTTCAAGTGTGGGATGTAACAGCAGATAATGCTCCTAAGAAGTATGAAGGTGAGCGTGTTTACTTATGGAAGCTGTGCAACGATGACTATGCTCTTTCGTGCATTGAATTGTTCAACAGTAGCAGATTGGGCGTTGGTGATGAAATTGGGCTGTTTTGGGATCCTAGATCTTCAAATTTTATGTTCAAATTGCTTTCTCAAGTTAGCCCTAGAATTTAGAACCAAAAACAACCTACCATATTCTTTTTGTTAGTATTACTCTTTCATTACAATAGTTGTAATAGTTGAAGATTTGATTATGAAATTGGAATATTTGCAATATGATGATTCTTAAAGTTGCCAATTTAGTCTGTGTGATCCCCTTCCTGTACTTGTATTATTATAGTGCTCTCTTTTTTCAAAAAAAAAAAAAAATTATGAGAACAATGTAGTTCTGTGAGCACCCACTTGCTTAGGCATGAAATTACGCAAAGCGATGATAAGCATGAAATTTCGCATAGCGATGATAGTTTAGGAGGGAGGATTTTGATACAAGCCGACGATCAGTTGCTACTTTCATCTTTAAGTAGTTGATGTATTCCGTACAGTGTGATTAATTTTAATGAATCAATATCCCAGAAAACTGTTAGGGATCTGATCACTCCATAATGTTAATAATTCCTCAAAGCACGAGCAATGATTCCTCTGCGTCTTCCAAATAGAAAAGGTTGCGTTCATATAATATTCTCAATATCTTTAACTTTATAACACAGTTAGTTCAAAGACAGAACAATCATCGATTCCCACATGTCGTAGCTTTGCAAAACTCCAAATACTAAGTGATAGTACACTGTTAGGTATGTTATTCAGAAAGTCTAGAGTTGCAAAGTTTGTTTCTGCACTGGTAGATTTCTCCTTTAAGTTGCAAACAGGAATGGATACCTCTGTGGTAAGTGATTCAACACATGCCAAAAGAATGAACAATTTGCCATCAGTGAGAATAATCAATTATTTCATGCTCAATGCAATGTTATATTGATGGGTAAATCAACTCAGCATATAATAAACATTCATGAGGAGGGTGGCCAACTTTTGACATTTTTCAAGAGTCGAGAAGAGACATGATCACTCTTCCTATTAATGCCCATGATTATTTTGATATTATCAAAATTCTTTCATTATAGCTGGTTGTCAAACAATACAGAGATAGGTGCAGGGTTGTGAGAATTTATTGTTCTCCTCCTAAAGAACTCGTCTGATCAAGCTGGAAGAGTTTATGTCATTGGGGTTAATGCGATGCTTTTAAATCAGGCAATCAGCAGTTAGACTCCTTTGATTTGAGCAGCATAGCATGTCATCTCTATTCTGATGAAAAAGTGACTGAACCTGTCAAATCGGATCCTCGAGCTGTTTGATCACAGTTTCTCCAAAACATCTTGTTGTATTGCTCTAGAAAGGTCTTACAGCAAGCACATTCTTTTGATAGAACCTCTTCTGCTTTTTTTTACTTGATTCTGCTGATCTGATCATTTTCTTTGTACTTGAATTTTAGTAACCAAGTGTATGCTCTACTTTCCAAGAAATAAAGAAATAAATTGAAACAGACATATATATAAGTCGTATGTCAACCTTTCTGTAGGCAAAAGTAATTTTGGTACTGAATGTCGAAATGATCAACAACTGACTTACCATTAAATACTCTGTAAGCCAAAGTAGTTTTTCCAAGCCTTGGCATGCCAACTATGGAAATGACATCAACCTCAGCTGGTCCATTGGTGAGCTTCCTAATTATCCATTATGTCTCCCCATCACATGCCAAACCTATAACACGAGACTTTTGAGTACATTCTTCCATACTCGAAGTTGTACATGGACAAAGGTTTGGTGAACGGGTGTGTGATGTGTGTTCGTGTGTGGGATGTATGTAACACAGGAGAATGACCCTAAGAGGTATGAAGGTGCAACTCATGCAAGTGCTAGCTTTAGGAAGCTGCATAATGATCGTGAATTGGGATCCTAGGTTTTAAATGTTTATGTTCAAAATCATCTAGCTCGATGATCAAGAAGTCAAAATTCCCAAACAGGGGTATCTAACATTTCACACCTTTTGCTTCAAGTGTCTTAGCTGACATTTGTAGGAAAGATGACAGATAACAAATAAAGGATTTAGCTACGATAATATAATTGCTGATATATTATATTTAGCGGCAATAACAAATATAAGTTTTATAACCAACACTCTTTATTAATTTCGCTTAAGGTTTTAGCGACTCTGGATGCAATGACACTAACTCAGTTGTCACTAAATATTTCTATGACAATAATATTGTCGCGGAAAGAGAACTTATTGTTATTAAATATTTTTTTTGTTGCGGGATAAGTAAATTGAAATGAACATGTATTTTAAAAATAATTTCAAAAATAATTTATACTTCAAATAAAACTTGAAATCAGTGACGGAAATACCCAAGACTTATACTTAAGTTAGATGTTTCTAGTTTGCAAGATTTTAGAATCCAAAATTTGTCAAAGTCTGAGTTCAACAATTTTATCCAACCTCAACTATGTTTGAAATTATATCTCTAATGAAATTACTTGTTTATAAAATGTAGAAAATTAATGGAATTTATTAAAAACTATTTGTATATTTTATATGTTTCCAATCAAGGAAAGTAATGACGGAGTGCAAATTGTAAGAACGGGATTTATATATACTAAAATTTTAATGAATTTAAAGTTATGTATTAGAAATTTATATATAATTTGAATAAGGAAAGATTTAATAAGAAAATTTAATTTAATTTCAAAATTTTAAATATTAGAAAAATATATAGATACAATTGTATAAAATTTGTAAAAATAATTAATACATTTGTCCTACATGGCTTCGTAATGACAATTTTGTGTCATACACGACTTTCTATGTGTATTATGTCACGCAAAATGTGTGTGTCTACTTGGTGCAAAACTAGGAGTTTCGACTCGAAAGAAAATGTCATTTTTTTTAAAAAGAAAGCAAAAAATTATAACCAATAGCTTTTCTAGTTTATGAGATTTTATGATACGTTGGAAAAGCTAATTTAAGGTGTTCAAGATAAAAACATCAGATGATAAAAGGAGTAACGTGAGACGTAATAGTCCAATGGGAAATATGTGTCTTAAGTTGGATGATATGATCAAATATATCAAAAAAGTATGATGAATGACAAATATAACGCTTTTCTGAGAATATAAGGACAAATATGACCTTTTTTCGTTTTAACAATATTACATAAATTGAGATTAACATAATATGTGTTATACTCTAAATTCAACACATATTTGGCCGAAATCAACCTTGTAGGTTAGTAGAACTAGATTTACTATTTCAATTCTAATATATCGTATTCACTACTATTTTTATTCATTTAACACAAACCATACAGTTGTTGATAAAAAAAAAGGTTTAATTCAATCATAACCAATCTCTAGTAATTTCAACATTACTAATTCATGATATTGAATACTATTCTTATTTATTTAATACAAACTATACCGTTGTTGATGATTAAAAAATTATTTAGTGAAAAGCGAAAAAAGAAAGAAAAACAAAAACTGAAAACTGAAAAATGGTTATGCCCGCCATTTGTAACGGCTTCTTTTAACTCTGTTTATCCTATAAATTTCCCTCTTCTTCTTCTTCTTCTTCTATTTCCCACTAAAATTCTCTCCCAAATTTCCAATTCTTGATCGTCAACGGCATGGGTGAAATGGAATGTTCAGTTCTCCTTGTAAAACCTTTGCTTAGCCTTAAGAAGACCTTCTTTTACAATTTATTTCCATCAAAAGAAGAACAAGAAGCTTGCAAACTTAACAACACTCCGTATGTAGTGACTCGAGAACTAATTGAGATAAGGGATATAAATCCTCCCCCCAAAATCGATCTGGAAAACCCATGGCAGATCAAGATAAAGATTACCAGTTATGAGGTTGAGGCAGGAGCCCTGTTGATTCCATATATCGAGACGTTTGAGTACATTCTTCGATACTGGACATTGGACATGGCCAAAATTTTGGTGAACGGATGCGGGGTGTGTGTTCAAGTGTGGGATGTAACAACGGATAATGCTCCTAAGAAGTATGAAGGTGAGCGTGTTTACTTATGGAAGCTGTGCAGCGATGACTATGCTCTTTCGTGCATTGAATTGTTCAACAATAACAGATTGGGCGTCGGTGATGAAATTGGGCTGTTTTGGGATCCTAGATCTTCAAATTTTATGTTCAAATTACTTTATAATCAAAGAATGCGGCTGATTCATTTGTAGAAATTGGGATATTATGTTCAAATTCTGTAAACGATTCAAGAAATAGGATCATAGCTTTGTAAAATAGAGTATGAATATCTGGATTCTTGGCTATGATGATTGTCTTTTTTTCTCTACTTGTATTTGCAATAAAAGATTAAAGATGTTGTGCATCAATCTTGAATGTCTTGTGATAACAGTTTTTCCAAGTATTGTTCTTGAAAGGTCTTACAGCAAGCACATTCTTTTGATTGAACCTCTTCTGTTTTTTTTAGTTGAATTTGCTGATATCATTGTCGATTCTGCTCTAGCATTCGTCATTGTTGATAGAACAGGACAAATTTTCATCCGAATGGACCGAATGGAGATGTTAATCGTAATGAATGGTCATTGCTGGTGGCTCGTAGCAATGGGTGAAAATGCCAAAGCTGAACTTATTCATCATAGCTGGAGCAAACAGGCTCTTTCTTACGCCTCATACTGGAAAAATGAGGAAAAAGATTAACTGTGAAGATGTCACTTTTGGAGAGCTGTGGATTCCATTTTTCCTGACGTTTGAGTGCATTCTTCCATACTGGTAGTTGGAGCTGGCAAGAAGTTTGGTGAACAGGAATGTGGTGCGTGTTGACTTGTGGGATGCAACGAAGAAGAATGGCATTAATAGGTATGAAGGTGGAAATTTTACTGTGTAGTGCCTGAATAGCTAAGAATTTAATTAGAATGGACAAAGAACTGATAATTAGAGATGGTTGTACAGTTTTGAATGTCTTGTGATAACTCGAGCTGTTTAATCACAGTTTTTTTTTTCAAAACATCCTGTACTATCGTTATTGAAAGGTCTTACAGCAGGCATATTCTTTTGATAGAACCTCCGTCTCTTCCAAACAGAAATAAGCATCATCTAATCATGTTCTGCTGTAACTGAAGATTACTCACCAAACACACTGGTGGAAGATTACCAGTTCCTTAATTATAAAGTTGATGGGATTCCGTACAGTGTGAATTGTGATTGATTTTAATGAATCAATATCCCGGAAAACTGTTTGGGATCTGATCACTCCATAATATTAATAATTCCTCAAGCATGAGCAACGATTCCTCTGTCTCTTCCAAACAGAAAAGGTTGAGCTGATATAATATTCTCAATATCTCTAACTTTATAACACAGTTAGTTCAAAGACAGAATAATCATCATGTCGTAGCTTTGCAAGACTCAAAATACTAAGTGTTGGGTATATTATGCACCACCAGAAAGTCTAGAGTTGCAAAGTTTGTTTCTGCTAGTTTTCTCCACTGGTTGGTTCTCCTTTAAGTTGCAAACACGAATGAATACCTCCCTGGTAAGTGATCGAACACATCATCTCTATTCTGATGAAAAAGTGACTGAACCTGTCAAATCGGATCCTTGAGCTGTTTGATCACAGTTTTGAATGTCTTGTGATAACTCGAGCTGTTTGATCACAGTTTCTCCAAAACATCTTTTTGTATCGTTCTTGAAAGGTCGCACATTCTTTTGATAGAAACCCTTCTGCTTTTTTAAACTTGAACTTGCTGATATCATCATCTTCACACCTCGGTTCTACTTATCTGAATTTTCTTTGTAGTTGAATTTTAGTAACCAAGTGTATGCTCTAGCATTAGTCATTGTAGTTCACCTAACAGAATATGCACATTAATTAGTCCATACTGGAAGTTGTACATGGACAAAGGTTTGGTGAACGGGTGTGTGGCGTGTAACACAAGAGAATGACTGTAAGAAGTATGAAGGTGCAAGTGCTACCTTTAGGAAGCTGCGTAATGATCACGAATTGGGTGTTGGTGATGAAATTGGGCTATATTGGGATCCTATGTTCTAAACGTTTATGTTCAAATTACTTTCTAAGGTTAGTGATTCAAGATAATATTTTTCAAAGTTGCAAAGTTTGTTTCATTGGTTTTGTATAACTTAAAACAGATGTACACGTGTCAACTGGAGAGGAGCCTCCTCCAACTATAAATACACCAAAAGTTGAGAAATCAGTTACCATTTGTCTCTGTTTACCGCTAAAATTCTCCAAATCTTGATCATCAAATGGCTAATGAAATTTGGAAGAGGAAGATACTCACTGAAGAAGAAGAAGAAGCCTGCAGAGTTAACGACACATCACCGGTAAAGACTCGAGAACTAGTAGAGATAGGCTCTCCCCTGAAATTCGATTCGAATAACCCATGGAAGATCAAGAAAGAGATTACCCCTCAAGTTCTACATCAAGAAAATCTGGTGATTTCACATTCGGAGACGTTTGACTACATTCTTCCATACTGGAACTTGGACAAAGCCAAACAATTGGTGAAGGGGGCCAGGAAGGGTGTTGCTATGTGGGATGTAATCAATTATACTAAGTATAATGAAGATGCAGGTTTTATTTTTCGGAAGCTGAATAATCATGATGATGACTATTCTCTATCCGTCATTGGATTGATCAACATTCACCGATTGGGCGTTGGTGATGAAATTGGGCTATATTGGGATCCTAGATTTCAAACGTTTATGTTCATAATACTTTCTAAGGTTTGTAGGAAGAAGATATTCTCTGTTAACAAAGACCTAATAGAGGCAGGTCCTGCCCAGACAATCCATTCAAATAACATGATGCACATGACGAAAAAGATTACCAGTCAAGATATCACTTTTGGAGAGCTGCGGATTTCATCTTTAGCCATGTTTGACTACATTCTTCCATACTGGAACTTGGAGCTGGCAACAAGTTTGGTGAACGGGAATGCGGCGCATGTTGCCTTGTGGGATGCAACAGAGAAGAAGTATGGCAGGACTAATAGGTATGAAGATGGACGTTTTATTTTTAGGAAGCTGAGTAATGATGACTACTCTCTAACATGCATGACATTGATGAATGATCGCGGATTGGGTGTTGATGATGAAATTGGGCTACGTTGGAATCCTATTATTTCAAAGTTCATATTCAAATTAATTTCAAAGGTTTGTAGGAAGAAGACATTCTCTAACACACCAGGGGTAATGACTCGAGAGCTAATAGTGACGACAGGCCCTGACATAATATTTGATCTGAGTAACATAAGGTACCTCGGGAAACTCATTACCCCTCAAAATATCGCTCAAGGAACACTGGAGATTTCATCTTTCCAGACGTTTGAGTACATTCTTCCATACTGGAAGTTGGACAAGGCCAAAAGTTTGGTGAATGGGAACGTGGAGCGTGTTGGCTTGTTAGATGTAACAGAGGAAAAGTATGGCAGGACTATTGGGTATGAAGATGTAGGTTTTACTTTTAGCAAGCTGGATAATCTTGACTACTCTCTATCGTGCATGGCATTGATCAATGATCGCGGATTGGGTGTTGGTGATCAAATTTGGCTATGTTGGAATCCTATTATTTCAAAATTTATATTCAAAATAATTTCAAAGGTTTGTAGGAAGAAGACATTCTCTAACACACCAGGGGTAATGACTCAAGAGCTAGACATTCTCTAACACACCAGGGGTAATGACTCAAGAGCTAATAGAGACGACAGGCCCTGCCATAATATTTTATATGAGTAGCAGAAGGTACTTCAGGAAACCCATTACCCATCAAAATATCGCTCAAGGAACACTGGAGATTTCATCTTTTGAGATGTCTGAGTACATTCTTCCGTATTGGAAGTTGGACAAGGCCAAAAGTTTGGTGAATGGGAACGTGGAGCGTGTTGGCGTGTGGGATGTAACAGATGAAAAGTATGGCAGGACTAATAGGTATGAAGATGTAAGTTTTACTTTTAGGAAGCTGGATAGTCTTGACTACTCTCTATCGTGCATGACATTGATCAATGATCGCGGGTTGGGTGTTGATGATGAAATTGGGCTATGTTGGAATGCTATTATTTCAAAGTTTGAATTCAAATTAATAAGTAGGGATGTATTGATTGATTAGGGGCTTGTAGAAATTCAAGTTTTATGTTCAAATTGTGTAAATGATTCAAGAATTGAAATCTGAATATATGATGGATGATTCTTTTCTCAAATTTAATCTGTTTTTTGTACTTGGAATTTTGTCTACTTGTATTTGCAAGAAAAGAAATGAGTTTTAATTCATCTGTTCACTCCCTATTAAAGATGATTATACAAGTTTGAATGTTTTGTGCCTGAGTAGGTAAGAATGAGCAAAGATGTGATAGTTCAAACTGTTTTATTTCGTTCTTGAAAGGTCTTACAACAATCACATTCTTTTGATAGAACCTCTTCTGTTTTTTCTCTAGCTTGAATTTGCTGATATCATCGTCTTCGTACCTCAATTCTGCTGATCTGAACTTGCAAGTGTATGCGCTAGCATTAGTCATTATAGTTCATCTAACATAATATGCACAGTAACATCAAAGAGACGGTGTCCATTTTGCTCTTAGTGAGTGCACTAATCTGTTTACATAGAGTCAGCTCATTTAACAGACACAACTAACTAACCACTTGATTAATATATCAACTAACTGCTAACAGAAGGGAACTGCTGTGCAAGTATATATCAAGTCTTTGTTTCCATTTTTTCTGCTCAGCTAATAGCTATTGCAAAAGAAGAAAGGCAACATGAGTTTCTGGCTGCTCAACTGTTGGGCATGGCCTTAAGTGACACATGTAGAACCTTCTGGACAAAAACCTGCATTCAGAATAAATGATGGCTGTAAGTAAACTGCATTGTAGAAAAAAATCATCTTCTGGAAGTCGAAATTCTTATTTGCACGATATAAGATCAAAACTAAAATGATGACATTACCATAGAATGCTCTTCTTGAGCCATTTATGCTAGTTCAGCCAACACATTCTCGAGGGGAACTCTCAGCTTGCTCTGTTTAGTCTGCAGTTTTTCGCAGCATAAGTTAATCTAACAGCAGTAGTCATATCTTAGCTCTTTGTACAGAAATGAGCATAGACCATTTTCCTCGTCGAAGGAATCAATTTAAAAAACAAATTTGGTTTCCTCCCATCTTTTGTTAGTATTAACATATCTAGAAGTTTCTTTAAGATTTTATCGTCCTGTCTAGTCAAACTTAAAATTCAATAAATAGCAGCAGTTGGAAGTTGGCAAACACTTGATCAACATATTCCAAGTGAAAGTTGGCAACCATGCAGAGTTGTATCCATACAACAATGAAACATGAAAACAATATAACAAGTAAAAGATCAACGTATTAACAGGTCGATATCTTCAATACCTCTCCATCAGAAACACCATGCTGATTTAGAGGCCTTGTTACATAAGTGGACTGAAGTGTAAAATAGTTTATCGGTGGGAGGTGGTAGGTATCCTGTGGAATTAGTCGAGTTGCACGATATACATATATAGCACTAAAAATGATATAAATGATTCATTAAGTTTGAAAGTAGGTCTACAGTTAGCGTATGAATATATTTTTGTATAGGTAATAAATCATTTGTTTGTGCAAACAATCTATGGTATTGTGGCATTAAATAACTAAAACCATATATGTAATAATATGACACTTTGATATCTAGCTCTGTTGGATTTGATAGTTTTTGACATTTTAAAAATATTTGCAATAATTTAATTCATTTTTAACCCTTTATTTATGATTAAAGGGTATGGGAAGAGGGTATTGTTTTCCAAATCTAAAATGTTAAGAGGGTAAAATGAGTTTTTTTTATTAATATAAATTTCTTCTTATTTTTTTTATATATTATTGGAAGAAAATGTGGGTAGTATTTTTCTTTGGGCAAAAATTAGAAAAAGTTGAAGAATGCTCCTTATGATTATTTCATTGGTTATCCCACACCAATCATACCTTTCTTATTGAACAAATTCCATTTATGATTTATTTAATTGGAATATAGTTTTGGTGGAGCTCCAACTAAAGAAATCAAATTATTTTACAATATTTTATGACTGCTTAATGATTCATGCATGACATTTCAAGGTTCAATAAACCCCCTAATTAATTTCCCAATAATTTGATAAAAGTACTAATCAACAAATAATGATGGATTGACATCATGTTCAAGCAAGTCTGAATGTCGATTCATGTGAATTCAATAATTGTGAAATTTATTAAATATCTGATCATGAATTTCATTATTATTATAATAATAACTTAAATTTATTATAGTAATTATAAATTTTAAATTCTGAATTTATCTGAGTGTTCGAGTATGTATCTTCAAACTGAATTAATACTTGTTTATTTTGACACTTTTGTACTTTTTTTAAAAACAAAAAACTTATTTTTAAGTGTTCAACCTCTAGGCGTCAAGTACTAGAACATAATCTGATACCGCCCCATTTGCTTTCATATTGATAGTGCGCCTCACAAATAATTTATTTAAGTCAATTAAGTTGTTTAACAAAGGGAAAAAAAAATTAAGTTGTTTAACACATGATTTTTTAAAATTGAAATAAAATTTTAATAGATAAGAGATAAATATTACTAGCTCTAATTAATGAGAGGTAAATATAGCTTATTTTCGATAGTACTCAAAAAAGCAAATATAACCCTTTTTCGTAAACATGATATCACTAACTTATCAGTATTATTTTTTTTGTTCATTTTTAATTGTTCAGTATTTAATTTGGTGCAGCTTTTAAGAGAGAATTAATGAAGTGACAATATTATTATTTTTTAAATATAATAAATTTAATGTTTTGAAAAATACATTAGGGGAATGGGGAATGACTATAATTAATAATAAACATAAATTAGAAATTAAGTGATAAATTATGTTTTAATTTTTCAAACTGACCAAGTAAATATAATCAAAAAGAGTATAAATTTTTCTGTTAGAAACATTATTACCTCATTATTAAGTATTCTTTTCATTCATTTTTACTTGTCTAGTATTGATTTGACACATCTTTTTAAGTGTAATAAAAAAATGACAGCTTTACAATGTCACTCCTTATATATAAAATTAATTTAGTGTTTTTTTTAATAATACATTGAAAAATAATTATAGTTAATACTCATTCTATTCAATATGAATAATTTCGACATTTTTTTATGGTTCAAAATAAATGAACTTTTCAAAGTTCAAGAATGTATTAATTTTTTTTCCAAAATTACTCTTCTTTTTATTAAGTTTTTAAGAGAGAATTAATGGAGTGACAATATTATTATTTTTTAAATATAATAAATTCAATGTTTTGAAAAATACATTAGGGGAAATGGGAATGACTATAATTAATAATAAACGTAAATTAGAAATTAGAGTAAGTGATAAATTATGTTTTAATTTTTCAAACTGACCAAGTAAAATTAAACTTCTGTTAGAAACATTATTGCCTCATTATTAAGTATTCTTTTCATCCATTTTTACTTGTCTAGTATTGATTTGACACATCTTTTTAAGTGTAATAAAAAAATGACATTTTTACAATGTCACTCCTTATATATAAAATTAATTTAGTATTTTTTAATAATACATTGAAAAATAATTATAGTTAATACTCCTTCTATTCAATATGAATAATTTCGACATTTTTTTATGGTTCAAAATAAATGAACTTTTCAAAGTTCAAGAATGTATTAGTAATTTTTTTTCCAAAACTACTCTTCTTTTTATTAAGATTTTGGATCCCAAATAATGACCATCTCTATTTATTTTTTAAAAAGTTTGGGAAGTATCAAAAAGATGATATTGTCAAAAGAATATGAAGTTCACAGGATAAAATTAGGGAATGTATAATTATTATTTTCTTTATAAAAATAGGAGTTGATATGAGATTTTTCATCCTCTGTTGTGTTGTTTAGATATGGAGAAGAGAGTTATGCTAGTTATTTACCTTTAACAAGAGTGAAGATGAGGGAAGATTTGATTTTAAAATGTTAAAATTTTAGTGTTAAGATTGTGACGAAGTTAGAATTTTCACTTAGGCGATTCAAAATATAAAAAAGTGAACATAAAAATAGTTTTACTCATGCATAAACAATAAAAAATTTCGTTAAAGAGAGTTCAAACTAATCTACTGACCCATACCTAGATCCGGTCCTACTACTAGAAGAGTTAACTCAACAACTTAAAGAAAACTCACTTATCCATAATGAACAAAACAACACTCCAGATACTAAGTAGGATTCATGTATTTTAAAGACATTTTTTTGTCATATTGAAGTGTTTATCTGGTCACTCATTAAGTTAAAGTATCTAATTTATAAACCATGTCAAGTTTAAAAGATTATTTATGTTTTCAACTTAAAATAAAAATAAATCAGAAACTAAATAAAATATTTTAATCTTGGAATTTTCAAATTTAAACAAGTTAAAATAAATATTAATATTTATTTTTAATATATATTTTTTGTTTGACCACAAACACAATCAAGCAAACATAAAGTAATTTAACTTTTTCCAGTCTGTACCAAAAATAAGTAGACCAAATGTCACACTCACCAGGCATGAACGGCCGGTATGAATTGGCTAGTTGGAGATAGAGACAATAAATAGCTTATTTGATAAAGTTATATTTAAAAATAATTATTTAACTATTAATTATCATTTAAAAGTGATTTAACATGTAATTGACAAATTTAATTATTTCTCACAAAAAAAACATCTTATAAAAGAAGTTTATTTTAAATATTTGACCAAATAGATTTTAACATAAGTCCCTGCGAAATTTCTATCAAGTTATGAAAATAAAACATTCTGTTTGTTTTTTAACACAAATATATCTTTACAGTTAGTTAAATGCAATAAGATATGTCTGAACGTAGGAAATAGAGCAATTATATGTGTCACCTTTTTTTTGACATAAAAATCTCGTTTTGTCAGCTAAGTTGAGTAAGAATATTCCTTTATTTATTCATTTTAAATTTTACATAAAAACGCCATTATAGTTAAATATGAAGCCAAAAAAATTGAGAATTATAAATTCCTTTATAATTTGATTTAGTTTTAAATTGCTATTAAAAAATCATTTTTAGACCTAAAAAAGATTAAGAGCATTTTTAATCAAATATATAAGAAAGACATTTTAAAACCATTTACAATACATTAAAAACGTCTCTAAATCTTTTCGCTTTTGAAAATTGGTAAAAAAATCTATCTATGTATTTAACAGTCCATTTTAAATCTTTCTTTTATTTTGATATATACATATAATTTTGAATCTTTCTTTTATTTTTGATATATATACATATAATATAAAAATAACCTTATAAAAAAAATATCCTCTGAATTAAAAATAAAAAAGTACTGCAGATAGAGCCATTAAAATTTTTGGCTTTTAAATCTCCACCCTTCATTTCTTATCATCCTTTTATATCTCACTATATACTAAAATCCCCACTAACTTAACTTAACTTAGCCTCCCTTTTCTTCTTCTTCTTCTTCTTCTTCTTCATTCTAGCTACTTGTTGAGAATTCATTTCCACTTTAAAACCCTTAAACCCACTAACTTAATTTTATTTCTTCATATTTTACCATAATATCTACATTAATTGATACTTAATCTTAATAAACTTGAAAAATTATTTTAGAATAAGTAATTAATACTAACAGTAAAACATAAAAAAAAAGAAAAAGAAGTTTGTCTTTCTTTTGAATCTTCATATGCTTAAATAAAATAAGTACAAATATAAATTTTATTTTTATTATCAAAAAAGGGGATATCTTACACTTACTATTTATTTCATGAACGTAAAATAAGCTAAAACAACACTTCTTTTAAAATCAACTAGACTATAAAACACACCCAAAAATAGATGCAAACCTTCTCCTTAACCACCAAGGCACCAACCCAAATCCTTCAATTATCTCTCTCTTAAGTTTTCATATGCTAAAATAAATAAGTACAAGTAAAAATATATATTTATTATATTGAACAAGTAAGAGTAACCAAAAAAAAACATGTTATATTTATTATATTTTGGGAAGTATCAAAAAGATGATATTGCCAAAAGAATATGAAGTTCACAGGATAAAATTAGGGAATGTATAATTATTATTTTCTTTATAAAAATAGGAGTTGATATGAGATTTTTAATCTTCTGCTGTGTTGTTTCGGTATGGAGAAGAGAGTTATGCTAGGTAATTACCTTTAACAAGAGTGAAGATGAGGGGAGATTTGAATTTAAAATATTATTTTTTTACTGTTAGATCGTGGCGGAGTTAAAATTTTCACTTAGTCTGTTTAAAATATGAAAAAAGTGAACATAAAAGGTAGTTTTACTCATGCATAAACAATATAATTTTTCGTCGAAGAGAGTTCAGACTAATCTGCTCACCCATACCTAGATCCGATCTTGCTATTAGAAGAGTTGACTCAACAACTTAAAAAAAACTCACCTATCCATAATGAACAAAACAACACTCCAGATGCGTAGGATTCATGTATTTTAAAGACATTTTTTTGTCATATTAAATTGTCTATTTGGTCACTCATTAAGTTAAAGTATCTAATTTATAAATCGTGCCAAGTTTAAAGGTTATTTGTATATTCAACTTAAAAATAAAGATAAATTCGAAATTAAATAAAATATTTTAGTCTTAATTTTTTAAATTAAACAAGTTAAAATAAATATTTATTTTTAATATATTTTCCTCTTTGACCACAAACACAATCAAGCAAACATAAAGTAATTTAACTTTTTCCAGTATGTACCAAAAATAAGTAGACCAACGTCACCACGCATGAACGGACGGTATGAATTGGCTAGTTGGGGATAGAGACAATAAATAGCTTATTTGATAAAGTTATATTTAAAAATATTTTTAAAAAATATTTAAATATTAATTATCATTTAAAAGTGATTTAACATTTAATTGACAAAAATCTTAATTATTTCTCAAAAAAAATTCTTATAAAAGAAGTTGATTTTAAATATTTGACCAAATAGATTTTAACATAAGTTCCGGCGGAATGTCTATCAAGCTGTCTACCCCTTCAATTGCAAAAACGAATGATAAACGCTTAAACAATGAAAATAAAATAATAATGTTATTGTTTTTTTTTAACACAAATATATATTTATGGTTAGTTAAATACAATAAGATATGTCTGGACTTAGAAAAAGAACAATTATATTTGTCACCTCTTTTTTGACATAAAAATCTCATTTTGTCAGCTAAGTTGAATAATAATATTCCTAAACTATTGAAAATAGAGCGCTTATGTCTATTATTTATTTATTTTAAATTTTACATAAAAACGCATTACCATTATAGTTAAATATGGAGCCAAAAAAAATTGAGAATTTTAAATTTCTATATAATTTGATTTAGTTTTAAATTGTTATTAAAAAAAGCATTTTTAGACCTAAAAAACATTAAGAACATTTTAATCAAAATAAATATAAGAAAGACATTTTAAAACTATTTACGATACATTAAAAACATCTCCAACTCTTTTCCCTTTTAAAAATTGGTAAAAAAGTCTATGTATTTAACAGTCCATTTTAAATCTTTCTTCTATTTTGATATATATATATATACATATAATATTGAATCTTTCTTTTATTTTTTATATATATACATATAATATAAAAATAACCTTATAAAAAAATATCCTCAAAATTGAAAATAAAAAAGTAATGCAGATAGAACCATTAAAATTTCTGACTTTTAAATCTCCACCCTTCATTTCTTATCATCCTTTTATATCTCACTATATACTAAAATCCCCACTAATTTAACTAGCCTCCCTTCTCTTCTTCTTCTTCTTCTTCTTCATTCTAGCTACTTGTTGAGAATTCATTTTCACTTTAAAACCCTTAAACCCATCCTATATTTATAAAAATACATAACCATTATTGAAGGAAACAATTAATTATAATTCTCAGCTAAACTTGCTTGCTTCCACTCTACAACTTCACTTTCTGAGTAGACTATAAAGGTAAGGATAAGATTTACGTATACACTTCAAATATTTTTTTACTTGTTATTGGTGTTTCTTCTATTGAATTAAAAAGTTGTTATCCCTTAGTTGCAATTAAAAAAAAATTTATAAATCTTTCTTGTACCAACAAATGTGATTTAAATTTTGTTACAATTATAATTTTTATTTTATTTTTAAAAAATTTCTTGTTGAAAATTATGGTTTTCACATTGGCTATGAGAGATTCATATGTATGATTATACATTATTAGAAACAGATGTTTTTCTATCGCAAATTAATGAAAAATTTGTGCTATGCAATATAATTTTAATATTGAGAATTTTTCTAACTTTTTTCATATATAATTACTATTATTCTTTTTTCACTGATTTAATTAAAATATCTAAAAAATAGCTATTGGATATTTATTTTTCTAAGTGAATTGAAAAAAATAGTGATTTCTTACATTGGAAAATTTGAAGTAATTTCAGGTTTAGTTGGAAAAATGGCACCAAACAAGAATGGTCGTGGCAAGACAAAAGGAGACAAGAAGAAGAAAGAAGAAAAAGGTATTTTTTTGAAATTTTATTTAAGACCTACTAATAATGATTTTAATTTTTATATTTTGGAAGACAAAAAATATAATCATAATTAATATTGTTAATTTAGTTTTGATATATTTTTTTCTTTTGCAGTTATTCCCGTTGCTATGGATATAACAGTAAATCTTCCGGATGAGACTCATATTATTCTAAAGGTTTGTTATTTTTATAAGATAAGATTATAATCGATTAATGCTGAATTTTCAATATTAGAAATATTATTGAAATGTTTAAGGAAATAGGAAATTTGATTTTATCGTCTTTTAAAAAATTGTTTATAGTTTTATTTTATTTTTTTATCAGAGAGAAAATTTTCTTTTCTTTTATTCAATTCATAAGTGGTCATTAAATCATTTATTAATTAAGAGAAGTATTGAAAAAGTCTCGGAGCAAATTATTAGTTTCGTCTTCGATTTGTTGACAGTCTTAAATACATTTATTTACTTGACTAACTAAACTTATACATCTCCGATCTACCACATGACATAACAAGTGGTTTCAGATTCTTGTAGAAGTATGAAAATGTTAATAAAAAGTCAAATAAGTAGTGTTGAAAACACTCCTAAACTTGACGAGAATTTAGGAGTGCATTACACTCATGTTACAACATCGGTGATATATTTAAGTTTAATTAATCAAGTAAATAAATATTTTTAAAACCGTAAATAATTTGAAATGAAACTAATAATTCGCGTCGATTTTAAGAGTGATTATATTCTTGTTTACAGCAGTTTGGAGAAAATAATTGTTACTATATGATTTTTTTATTTTTTTGCTTTGGCAGGGAATATCTACCGATAGAATAATCGATGTTCGTCGATTATTATCAGTGAACACAGCAACGTGTAATATCACCAATTTTTCGTTATCTCATGAGGTAACTAATTAGGACCAAATTCCAATTTTGCATGCCAACAACTTCAGATTTTTTCCTTTTTGCCTTCTTATCTTTAATCGTATAGTGACGTAGCCATATATAATAACGAATGATCAGTCAAACATCTTTTTTTAAAATAAATTATATTTGGTATATGCAATGAGTTTTTTTTTTCTAAACTTGATTTCTTTTTTTGATCTAAATAATAATAAAAACTTATCTCCTTACATTTTTTCCCTTTGTATTGGAAAAGTTGTGGTGATTCATTTTAATTATATTTAAGTGTATTCAATTATAAATTCTTATTCTAAATATTAATTATTTTTTTAAAAAAAATATCGTTTGAACAGGTAAGGGGCCCACGTTTAAAGGACACGGTGGACATTTCCGCCTTGAAGCCATGCGTCCTCACACTCATAGAAGGTGAAATATTATACGACGCCGTTCTGGAAAATTGCAATACCATTTTTACCCTTAAACTTTTTGATTATTTCCTTTGCAGAGGATTACGACGAAGAGAGCGCGACGAGTCACGTCAAGCGATTGCTGGATATCGTCGCCTGTACGACGTGTTTTGGGCCGTCTAATGGAGATTCCGGCGAGAATTCTGAAGCTACAAATGAATCGAAGAGCGTTAAGAAATCGAGTAAGCAGCGGAGAAATGGAAAGGAAAAGCGATCTCCTTCACCGCCGGAGGGTGCAGCGGCGGCGGCGGTGGTGGATGAAGACGGAGAAATGAGTAATTCCTGCCCGAAGCTTGGTAGCTTCTACGAATTCTTCTCACTTTCTCATCTCACGCCACCTCTTCAATGTAAACTTCTTACTTTTTCCTCTTTTTCTCTCTTCCACTCTATCTGTATTATTTTAGGTTTGATTTTTACTTGTCACAATTCGATTTTCATCCAGAGTTAACTGTGTCAACTTTAACATACATTTTAAGATATATATTTTTTAATCAGATTAATTTATATGAGAAAGATAGTAACTTGTGTAATTTTTCGTATAGTTTTTCAATATCTGAATTCAAAATTTAAAAATTGTAGTAATCCAATTTAACTTTGAAGATTAGTTAAATTGATTCCCGTGAGGAGAAACTTGATAAGTAAAAGTGAAAAGAGGGAGTGTGAAATTCAAAAAATATGTGAAATTCAAGGTGTAAAACAAATGTTGGATATTTGTGTGGCTATAAATATTTTATTAAGGATAAAAGAGAATTTTCAAATTAAATTATTTTTTATTATCGAAAAATGACATTCTTTTTTGTGAAGTAAAAAGAAAAGGTTGATACATAAATTTGGACATAAAAATTATATTTGATGAGCTAACTTTTGTTTCATAACTACATGATATTTTTACATTCTAAAGATATTAATTATTAAAAAAGCAAAAAGATTGTTTTTTTTTTCTTTCTTTTGTTAATGGGAGTAGTGTTACTTCTCAGACCCCATTGTGTAGGTTGTTGTAACAATGCTTAAGTTAAATAAAAATTGAAGAGAACTTCAAATAATAGGCTAAACTACTTTGAGAATTAAGATATGTATTAAATTTCGTGATGAACGAAAAAACCAAATGAATTTTGAATTATAAACCATGAAAATGAATGTTTAACCCCTATAAAAAATATATTTTCTCTAAAAATATTGGATGTTTATCATATTAATAAACCTTTTGTAATTACTTAATATTGACTCCTAGGATTAAATTAATTAATCTTGGTAGAAACATTGGGTGCATGCATTTTTCTTTTATTATTATTGTTAAGTGAGCATGTATTTTATTCGTGGTGTATGCACATTATTCTTTTCACGCTATAGTTTTGAGCAGTTTCACCTATAAAAATGTAGAAATATTAATTGAAAAGAAATAATCACCTAATCATTATGACATAACTAATAGTAGAAAAGATCAGTCTTTGTCTTTGGTATGCAATTTAATGCCTAAAGCTAAAAATATAATGCAAGTAAAGGTCTGATGTGAAGATACACCATCTGTCTTTACTGATGAAAATATGTTAATCAGCTTCATCTATATTTGTGTGTGTGTAACTCATCGCATCCCAGTTGGTGTTTATATTCTTTTTCCTTCATATCATAAGTTCAGTATGATCTCTTTGACAAATCTCTAACAAATTAATTCCAGTAACTTTATAAATGTTCCTTAATCTTTAGAACTCAACCAAGATTTGATTGTGTAATGAGCAATACCAATTGACACCAAATTTCTTTTCGTAGCATCAAATACATCTTGGAGAAAGGATATAAAAAACAACTTAGATGGCAAATTATCCCTTTTAAGATCTGCCTTTCATCCTTTTCTCTTAGGGAGGGGATTCATTTCTCATCATCATAGGTGCAGATTCTTGCTATATTATAGCTGTGCACTAACTAAATTAACCATATTTATTGCAGTTATAAGAAGGGAAACAAGAAAGGTTGATGAAGTTCTACCAATTGATTATCTTTTCTCACTTGAAGTAAGCCTCTCTCCAACTAGCTTCTTTCTTGTGCCTTGTTCCAATAATTTGACTAATGCAGTTTCAGATGTCTTTTGATGTAAAATTTTAGATGTGTTTTAACCATGAAATAATCTATTAATGGGCATCTCTAACTGTTTGCAGGTGAAACTCTTTAACGGGAAGTTGGTTTTGGTTGAAGCTTGCGGAAAAGGTTTTCATAACACGGGAAAGCATGGGATACTTTGTCACAATCTTGTGGATTTGTTGAGACAACTAAGCAGAGCATTTGACAATGTGAGTTCTGCAGATTTTTTTTCTTCTTCAGATTAAGTGTGAGCAATTGCTTGCCAGGGTATGTACTTACTGAACTCTTAGCATAGATGATCCCTCTTTTTTCAGGCCTACAATGCGCTCATGAAAGGATTTCTGGAGCGTAACAAGGTGCCGTCAATATTTTTGACCACATTAAATTCTAGAACGAGTGCTTATAGTGAAAAAGATATCCTCTTTCTTTTGAGACTCATGTACACAAAGGATGTAATTTTTTTTTCTTTTTGCTACAGTTTGGAAATCTTCCTTATGGTCTCAGAGCCAACACATGGCTTGTTCCCCCTGTGGCTGCACAGATGCCATCAATCTTTCCATCTCTGCCTGTGGAGGATGACAAGTGGGGAGGAAATGGAGGTGGTTTAGGCCGAGATGGAAAAAGTGATTTATTACCTTATGCAAGTGAACTTTTGTTTATTGCATATATGCCTTGTAAGACAACAGAGGAGAGGCAGGTTCGAGATAGAAGGGCTTTTCTTCTTCATAGTTTATTTGTTGATGTTGCAATTTCTCAGGCCATCTCAGCTGTGCGACATGTAATGGAGAAAGTTAAACCAGCTCATTCTGATGCAAACAGAGAAATCATTTATAATGAGAGAGTTGGGGACTTGAGCATATCTGTCACCAAAGATGTAGCGGATGCTAGCTGCAAAATCGATACCAAAATTGATGGATGTCAAACAACTGGAATAGCTAAGAAAAATCTGATTAAAAGACATCTACTCAAGGGGATTACTGCTGATGAAAATACTGCTGCCCATGTAAGTAAATACTAAAGAGAATGATGTTGATCTACTATTTACTGTCTGAAGTTTTGCATTTTGTTGAAATGAAAATTGCTGGACTTTGAGTTCAGGATATTGCCACTTTAGGTGTTTTGAATGTAAGGCATTGTGGTTATATTGCGACTGTAAAAGTTCAAGGGAAAGACAGTGACAAAGTGGGATTTCCATCGGAAAGCATTGAACTTGCTGATCAGCCTGATGGTGGTGCAAATGCGCTTAATATCAACAGGTATTGCATGTTTTCTCATAAGAAGTACGTTGGATTTTCTAGTAAGTAAGCATTACAGAGCCAAAATAAGTACACATTAGTTTATCTTCCATGTTGGTTTCATGAAACAAAAGATATAGGTTTTTCTTTCATTCTTTTTTCCATGTTAAGTTAAACCAAAAAATAAACTTATGTTATGACTTACTTGCAGAAAGAATTATTAACTTCAATAACTCTGTATGCGCAATCTGGTTCAGCATTTAAAGAAGAGACTTGTAGGAGGAAGAAATTATTATGGATGAATATAACCAGGAACTAATTCCGAGATGACATGTCGGAAGTGCACCTCATTCTGATTGCTCAACATGTATGTCAAAGATATTCCCTCAGAAATGCTAAAAGTGATCACCAGAAATTACCATACTGATATTATCTGATGCAAAAGTATATATTGATATTGAAAAGACTCTTGATACTACAAGAACAAAGAAAGAAAAAAAAATAGAGGTGGGGGGGTGGTTAAAATTTAGGAGCTTCTAGAACTTCTGAAAACATGGAAAATGTTATGCAAGATCCCCGAATTTTCTAAATACTCCCGGATCATCTTGGATGCTTACAACCTCCTAGTCCCTATCAGTTAATTTGTCCTTTTCTAAAGGTTCACTATCGTTATTTTCTAACTTTTTGCAGTCTGATGATAAACCAACTACTGATTCTGATATTTCTAGGACAATTTGCTAGTGGGGCTGTGTTTCCCTTGATCTCGTCAAGTCCTTTATTATCTACGCATCCTGCTTTAACACTATATCTTGCAGTTTAAGGTATTTGCTTCATGCGAAAGATGACAACAAGGTAATGAATTCAAAACCCTCAAAATCTGAAGAGATCAGTTCCTCTCGGGCATTTGTCAAGAGAATCCTAGAAGAGAGTCTTAACAAGCTTCAAGAACAGAATATAGAAGGTGACTCTTTTATCAGATGGGAACTTGGAGCTTGCTGGATACAACACTTACGGGATCTAAAGAAATCAGAGAAAGATAAAAAAACTCATACAATGAAGACAAAAGATGAGATCAAGGTTGAGGGACTTGGAATACATCTCAAATCCCTTAAGAACAGAAAGCAGAACGAACTCCAGTCTGAAAGCTTCAAACCTGCCGCAGATAGTGTAGATGGGAGATCAGAAAAAGATGTCATTCCATCAGAGGATTCTCAACGTGAGACTGATGCCAATCAAAATCAGCTCATACTGAAGTCATTGTTGTCTGATGGTGGTTTTACTCGTCTGAAAGAGTCGGAGACCGGACTTCACCTTAAGGTGGCAACTAGCAAGTCTTTATTATTTATTGACAGGTTACTTCATCAAAAAATGTTCAGTGACAGGGTACAAGATAGATTTAGTTGAAATCGATTTTCTAACATCCTCCTTGCTTTGATAGTCTGTGGAAGAGCTGATTGATATGTCACAGAAGTACTACAATGAAGTTGCCCTTCCAAAACTGGTAACCGTAATAAATTACTGTATAGAGATGAATTATAAATCAAAAAATTGGTCTCTTAACTGTGTCTTAATTGATAAATGTATTACAGGTTGCAGATTTTGGATCTCTGGAACTCTCACCAGTTGATGGTCGAACCTTAACTGATTTCATGCATACCAGAGGTCTGCGAATGCGTTCTCTTGGACACATTGTAAGTCTTCGTGATCATTTTGATTTTTATACCCTTAGGAATTTCTTGTATATCTATAGCGTCCCTATGATATTCTTTTCCCCCCTCAATTGCCAAGAAAAAAAGCACACTCCATTTTTTAAATCTAATTTACTATCTACTGAGAAATTAGTTTTTTCGCCGTCCATAAAGAACCTTTATTTGTGTAAGCTTTCTTCTTTTATTATTATGTACTCTTGAATGTCCGCACTGTCATGCTGTTTAAAAACCTATATTGCTGTCCCAATCATAATACTAATATGCATAAGAAATTAAAGCACCACTAGATTCTCGTATAATAACGTTGCAATTTTTTTACTGCTAAGTGCTATGAAAAGTATCCTAAGATAATCTGAACTTCGAACTTCACTTTGTTCATCTCGTACATGTTGCCTCTACATTGATCTTGTAGGAGGTCATTATGAATATTCATACAGTTGCAACTGTGAGAAAATATTATGCTGATCATTTTTCGTATGACCCTTTCTATGTATTCTCTTTTTGGCAGATAAAACTTTCAGACAAATTATCTCATGTGCAATCTCTATGTATACATGAGATGTTAATAAGAGCTTTTAAGCATATTCTGCAAGCTGTTATTGCTTCGGTCGTTGAGATAGAGGATCTGGCTGCAGTAATTGCTGCTTCATTAAATATGATGCTTGGGTTTCCTGAAAATGATGAACCAAATGAACCCCATGGCATTGATCCACTTGTGTGGAGATGGCTGGAGTTATTTTTGAAGAATCGATATGAATGGGAGATTGGCAGCTTAAATTACAAGGATGTGAGGAAAATCACAATTCTTCGTGGTTTATGCCATAAGGTATTTCAAAAAAAAAAATCTTGGTCAATTAGGAATAAACATAATCCTGGCAGTATGCATGCTTCAATTTGTGTTCGGAATGATAAATACTGTCCAAGTGAAATAAAAGGAAGCAATGACGAACTCGAGTTTTGTGATCAAAGCCACGGAAAAGCAGGAATACTCTCTATTTTGTCTGTCATTATATGTCCAACATGTATAATTATGTGGTCACATTTGATGCATCAGTAGATACACAGAATTATATGAAATGATTTAAATGATAAAGGAATATATGCCTTTTCTTTTCCAGGAAATACCATACTTATTCTAGGGACCCCAATCGTCTCTACATCTTGACTATGTCGACATTATTAGTAAGATGTATCAAGCAGCCAACTAGAATACTTGAAAATTGGTTTTGTTAAATTGGTGATGGAACCAAAGAACTATTGACTAGCTTGACCTGTTTTTAGATCAATGCAAATAGGCACATAATTGTTGTATGTCACTTACGTTGTCGATTTAGTGCGGTTGGTGCATAGCCTCAGTGATTTGATATTCATTTGATTCATCATTCCACGATCTTGTTCTATAATTATTTTTTTGGGTACACGATCTTGTTTCGTATATTGTAGTATTGAAAGGAAAAGAGCAATGAAGAGTATATTTTGTCTATTTTAGGTGGGAATCGAACTTGTTCCAAGAGATTATGATGTGAATTCTCCAAATCCTTTTAGAAAGGAAGACATTGTCAGCCTAGTACCTGTGCATAAGGTGACAATGCAAACCCTGCTATCATATGTGATAAATAGAGTCACCCATGCATTTTTTTTTTGAGTCACTAATTTTTTCCCACTTCCCGTTGGATCTGTGTGTTTTATACTCTGCAGCAAGCTGTTTGCTCTTCTGCAGATGGGCGACAGCTTTTGGAATCATCTAAGACAGCTTTGGATAAGGGTAAACTCGAAGATGCTGTCAGCTATGGGACTAAGGTAACTAATATTAAAAATAGAAATAAAGAAAGTTTCTTTGCTTTACATTCTCCATTCTTCATATTGGAACCATCGATTTTCTATAGCTTCTTGTCGTCTTTAGGCATGCATTTGGTAACGAATAATTAAATTTTTGTACACCATTTGGTCAATAGTGCAATTTATGGTGCTTTCAGGCACTTGCTAAGCTGGTTGCAGTATGTGGTCCCTACCATCGAATGACAGCAGGAGCATATAGCCTTTTAGCTGTTGTTTTGTATCACACCGGTGATTTTAATCAGGTATTCTTCAAGACTCATTAGCTTAGGGCTTCTAGGCCTAAATCATGTTTTTTCCTGTATATTTGAAATATGTGGCCTCTTGTCCGCCTCTTGTCCTTTTATACTTTCTAGTATGTTAATACTAGTGTTTCAATGACAGGCAACTGTCTATCAGCAAAAAGCTCTGGACATCAATGAAAGAGAGTTAGGGCTTGATCACCCAGATACCATGAAAAGTTACGGGGATCTTGCAGTTTTCTATTACCGACTTCAACACACAGAGTTGGCTCTCAAGTATGTAGTTCTCTAAGATGGCCAAGTATTTTAAAAATTTTGTGCTGGAGACAATTATGATGATGTGTGTTACCAGACCCATCCCAGTTCTTGGTTACACAATATGGGGGCGTTAAAGTTGTCCCACTTTGATCGAGGGAAATGATTGTTGTCTCCTTATATGATCTTGACCAACCCTCACTTAATGAGCTAGTTTCTGAGGTTGAGTTAGATCCAAGATTTATAGTGGGAAGGTGAAATAACAAGTCTGGAGTATGGAAATAACAGCTTGAAACTTGGTAAAGAAAATGATCTTTTGAAACAATTCAAATGATGAATTTGCATAGTTGACAGCTTTGGGATGGATATAATAGCTCAAAAAACTTGCTGTGAATATGATCTTGAGACAATTCAAATAACAAATTTGCACAGTTGACACAATGAGCTTGTTAGCTTATGAAGGACAAGCTTTTAGTTTTACTATGAACTAAACAAACACCAACTGCACACCTTTTTCAATCCCCCATGATTTAAAAATTTAAACCACTCATATTTGCTCCTTACCTTTTCAACTTAATCCTGTTTAACTCTGCAATTGTTTATGGTGTAATTTTAACTGCTCTATTCATACCTTATTGACAACTTACCTTCCCATTATTCAGTTATGTAAAGCGAGCTCTTTATCAGTTGCATCTCACATGTGGCCCCTCACATCCAAACACTGCCGCAACATACATAAATGTGGCTATGATGGAAGAAGGGCTTGGTAATGTGCATGTTGCCCTCAGATATCTCCATAAAGCTCTGAAGTGCAATCAAAGGTTACTCGGGCCTGACCATATTCAGGTTCTCTTTGACTCATGTTATGAGTATATTTTGTTTTGGTTTTAGCATTCACAACTTTCTGCTTACATCCATGCATGTCTGGACAAACTGGCTTTTATCGTCACACTGCAGTTTCTTATTTCCTATTTTACAAGCTATGTATTAATTTGCTGATTTACGAAAGGGTGGAATGAGGATGATTTCCCTCTCAAAAGTATGCTAAGGAATGATTTGTTATTTCATCTCCAATTTCTATTGTGTGCTTCTTTGACCATGGCAAAAACAAGTAGTTGTGCCATTCAAGTGATTTTGTAGGCTTGAGTGAAGGGTTTAGGTCTCCACAGTGTCGGTCTCTGTTTGAAATAGATTTTTTTTCGGTTCTCTTTGTTTGCTATAGTGTCAGGGGTTTTGAGTTTCCAGGGTAATCAGTATCTAGCTCAAAATCAGCAGGAAATGCTGACTAACAGTGCTGGACTCAAAGTTCATTCATATTCCAAATAGTGTGCATCTTTTCTTTTCTTTTTTTGGTTAAAGTGCAATCATTGACACACGAGCTTACTTCAGCCTTTTGGTTCTATGTTTGTGATTTAAAGAGACAGTACTATTTACTAGCACATCACCCCAACAGCCTGACAAGGAAAGGTGTGAAGAATGAGAGAAGAAGAGATGATGGGAATGAATATCTCGATTGTTCCTCTGGCATGTTGGAGTTTATAGTGTTTACAAATACAAATAATCCCCAAAAAGACAGCAAAGTATGCAAGTAATCCTAAAATGGGACGGGAAGCAATTTCTGTTAATTGCAATTCCTATTTACGCATTATAGAGATTCTAAACATTTCCTATATAAACAAGGAATGAGCTCTTATTATATTAGCGATTCCTAATTCTTAACAGAAGGGGTGATCATGGAAGTTTTTCTTGTGGGATGATAATTATGACTGAGCTGATGACAGTTACTAGTTTCTTCTGTAGTGGAATTTGTAATAAGTCTTTTTGTTCTGTCAAGTGACCTGATTAACCTCTTCATTCCGACTTATTTTTATGTCTCTGGCCACAACTGAATAAATCTCTCTTTAGAGCATGGTGCTATAAATTTTTGAACTTGATGACCGTGTGAAATCCCTGGTAGTGCTCAAACCAGCACTTCTGGGGAGCTGTCTTTCATATACAACAGTTAGACATGTTTTAAACTAATGTACGTGGAAAAAAAGTATCAAATTCGTGCCTGCATCTCTCTAACATGCTACACTTTCTCTGCCAGACTGCTGCGAGTTACCATGCTATAGCAATTGCTCTCTCTTTGATGGAAGCTTATCCTTTGAGTGTTCAACATGAGCAAACAACCTTGCAGATACTCAAAATGAAGCTTGGTCCAGATGACCTTCGCACACAGGTACCTTCTGTCTCATGCACATGTATACAAGCACAAACAAGTGCTCTCTCTTCCCAGAGTGGTGCTGCATGAAGAATTACAATTTTTGTCACTTTACTACTTGAGTATTTGTCTGTTTCTTTTACTTTTTTTATTTAGCAAATAATACTGACAAAATAACAGTCCAATTTAATTAAAAAATATGTAAGAGTTTCATCTACTGTAAGCATGCACGTAATTAGTTAGATAGTCTTTATGTGACTATCTTTTTCTTTCATATGCTGACATTTAAGTAAATGAGCAATGAGACTGCAGAAATATGATAAAGTTCTTTACGGCAATTTCTATGGCTTGCTTGTTTTAACCTCAACCAAGGATTTTATTTTGTTGTGATCTTGTTACTGAATTCTGCAGGATGCTGCTGCTTGGCTTGAGTATTTCGAGTCCAAGGCTTTTGAACAGCAAGAAGCTGCTCGAAATGGGACTAGGAAGCCAGATGCATCAATAGCCAGCAAGGGCCATTTAAGGTATATTAGCACTTTTACTTTCTTAAATTTATTTGGATTGGATACTGTTAGGCATAATCAGCAAAGAAGAATTTGTCTCAATTTGTCTTACATCTAATTACATGGCTAGCTGATGTGATAATTGGAGGGCTTGAGTTCCCATTGTTTAAGTATGCTTGCCATTCCTTTGACTGCTGCCTTTGTCCTTCTCCTTTGAAATTTCTTAGGACATTACTATGTTACTTTCTTCTGACTTATGCTTAAGGTTTGTTGGTTCTTTTGTTAAATCAGAGTCCTATTGTTAGAGTCACAGGTTGAATGAAGATACAATGAGTCTCTTCATATGAACTCTGTCAATTTCGACGTCATGAGCTTGCTTTTTGGATTTAGTTAGACCAAGGATCAGTTTTTAAACTTGGTATAAAAGCTAGGGAGGGGAATGTTAGAATCTCACTGATTGAGGATATGAGTTGTAGTTCCTCTGTATCATTTTGAATGATCCTCACTTTATGAGCTAACAGTTGGGGTTAAGTTAGGTCCTGTCTTCATGTTTCTTTAACACCTTCATCCACCTACTTGCATTTGAGTTTGTTATGAGCTATGACATTCTATGTGGTATATTTTGCTTATTTTGAGAAGCTAAGTCGTTTGACTATGAATCTGTTTAGGAAGTGACAATGTTTTATGTTGTCAACGTAAAATTTTAAAATGTTACATGAAGATCTTGTAATTTGCTTTACTTGCACAATAACTTCTCAAAAGAATGCTTCGACAGAGCTTTACTCTAGAGACTGATAAGTGAAACACTTGGGTTTCGATACTGATAAGTGAAACACTTGGGTTTCGATCTTGTTATGACATACTATCTTGATGGACAGTGTGTCGGATTTGCTCGACTATATCAATCCTGGTTCTGATGCCAAAGGGAGAAACGCTATTTTAGCAAAAAGAAAAGGCTTTGCCTCAAAGGTACAGGATGCTCGTGATGTTTCTATATTTTGTTTTATTTCCTTATATGTTGAAAATATTTATCTGCGTGAAGGGGTAAGTAATTGTAATTTGGGACAAAATTGTATACGCTAATGCAAATATGTTCTTTATCAAAGAAAATGTTAATGCAATATGCAAACAATTTATATAACACTCTTTCCATTTAGGACGTTTCAAAAAATTTGTAACACTAGCTTACTAAAAGGTTATACTGTGCAACATTTACATCTTTCAATCTCAAATTCATTTAACTATTCAAATTTTAAATTTTGATATGATGTTCCCTATCAAACTTTCAACGAATACTGTAATATTTTCGCCCACTATCAATAATATGATACATAAGTCTAGTTATCATATTAAACTTCGAGTAAGTGAAATGGGTGGAGGATGTCATAGATTAAACTGTGAAATTCAAAGTCTAGCTTGAGCTGTTTGTTGGAAAGGTCTACCGTCCATAATGCCAGCACAAACCTACAGAGAAAAGATTGAATTAGCTTAAAAGGAAACTTTGGTTCTAGGTAGATGCTTCAACATATGTTTCAGGTTTCCAAAGGTCTGTATGCCTTCCTGTTATATGTTAATGCAAACGCGTTGCTGTGAAATTCAAATTTTACAGTGTGCTATTTTTTTACGTCTCAAGAACTTACCGTTTGCTTGTTCCACATTTATGTGAAATTAGATTTAGCTTGAAGCTTGAGGCTTGCATAGCATAAGCCTCCGTAATGCTTCTGCCCTCTTTATGCTTCATGCTTTTATTTCTCAGGTAAAGGGAAAATCTGATCATACCAATTGTGCCTCAGCAAACTCTGACACTCCTAAAAATGTCCTGGAAGTGAAGCAAGATGATCAGAAACTAATTTGCAAAGATGATAATGACTCCCAGACGAATGAGGAACCCTTTGACATAGTAGTCAAGTCCAATCTGAATGCAGACCGAAGAATTTCAGAGAACAACAAACCCATTGAACCTAGACCCTTGGTGGAAGACGCTTCATTGGAGAAGTGTGTTAATGGCGCTGTCTTATCTGAACCTTATGCGGAAGCAGATGATGGATGGCAGCCAGTACAGAAACCAAGATCAGCTGGTATTTATGGCCAAAAACTAAGACAGAGGTGGCAAACCATCAGCAAGGTCATTGATTATCAGAATGAAGACTCAATTTCTGAAGTTGGCCATGCTAGATTGAAGAATAACTATCAAGCTGGTAGATATTTTGTCTTAAAGAAAAAGACATCAGACGGAAATAATGCAGATTACTATGTAGCAAAGAGTCCATCTCCCAGTACCAAACTTGGTCGAAGAGTTGCCAAAGCTGTCATGTATCGGGTCAAGTCTGTGCCATCGTCTGTCAGAGAGGTTGTTGCTTTGACCTCTAATACTGGAGGTGAGCTATTAAGTTCTTCAGTGGAGCAGATTCAAGTCTCTGCAGTAAAAGAGGCTGGACCAATACCAAAGAGGAGTTCCATAGTAAGTTTAGGAATATCTCCTTCCTACAAGGATGTAGCAGTAGCCCCACCAGGTACCATCTGTATGTTGCAGAATAGTTTTTCTGAAGACAAAGTTCCTGATAATCAAGAAGTTCTGGAACTTGGAGAAGAAGCCAATGGGGAGGAACAAAATTCTGAGCTAATGAGAAGCGATGCAGAATCCATCAAGCTGGGGGATGAAACAGTAGCTACTGACAACAAAGAAGGAATTTCTTTGAGTTATTTGGGAGGTGGTGAAATTTCAGATGTCACGTGTCCAATCATGCCTTCAGTTCAATCCAGCCATGTTGATGTTAGTCCAATGGTCAGCACTCATAGCATGTGTATTTCTGACAATTTAGATTCAAATGGTAATTCAAATGTTACCTTACAAGAGATGGTGTACCCAGAGGCAAAAGCTTCAGTATCTTATTCAAGTGATATTAGTCGAGAATTGTCCAATAAACAGTTATCTGCATCAGCGGCACCATTCCGCCCATTCCCAGCCGTTGCTCATATAGTGCCACTGCCTATGAACATTAATCGCCCTTCTGGTCCTGGAAGACTACCGCCAGTAGGTCCTTGGCCAATGAACATGAGTGTTCATCCAGGAACACCCACTATTTTGCCCAATCCAATGTGCTCCTCCCCTCATCACTCATATCATTCACCTCCGCCCACCCCAAACATGATGCACTGTTTGCCCTTTATGTACCCTCCCTATTCTCAACCCCAGATGTTACCTCCAACTACATTTCCAGTAAACAGCAGCGCTTTCCATCCCAATCATTATGCGTGGCAGTGCAATATGACTCCTAAAGCATCAGATTATGTTCCTGGCTCAGTTTGGTCTGGCTGCCACCCAATAGAGTTTTCTGTCTCGCTACCTGTGGTTGAACCAATTACTGAGTCAACTTTGGTTTCAGTCACAAAAGAGTCATCTGATAATTCTGAGCGCTCAAGTCCGGTACCAAGCTTTCCTGTTGATATCATCTCCGGGGATGAGGTTAAGGCAGAAGCAAATCTTCCAGCACCAGATGCAGTGGAGACCTTGAATGATATAGCTGAGGTTGGATCAGAAAAAGTGAGAGTAATGAACACATTGGCTTCAGTGTACATTACCTTGTCGGACAATCAGTCACAGAAGGGTGACTCTCCAAATGAGAATGCTGGATCCTGTAATAATTACATGCAGAGACACCCTTGTAAGACTGATGAGGAGAAGACGTTCAACATTTTAATAAGGGGTAGAAGGAATCGCAAACAAACTCTGAGAATCCCGATGAGTTTGCTTAAGAGACCATATACTTCTCAGCCCTTCAAAGCTGTATGTTGCAGGGTAATAAGAGACTGAGGTTCCCACTCTACCAGTTCTGATCCAAATGGAACTAGCATAGAGATTACTCCTTGAGGTAGTTTTACAGCTTTCACAAGATAACTGTAGCAGGATGGGCAGTTTGAGTTGAGTACACGTTTTTTGTTGCTCACATGCTAAGACTGCTGAGGTGTTGGTTAAAAGCATTGGGTAGTACTCACAGTTCGATATTGTTTGCGTTTTGTTATGCCACATCAACTTGTTTTGAAGGTTAGTTCTTTCGAACGAAGACAAATATTGCTGTTAATACCTGAGGAAAAAAGATCGTCCTTCTGATGAGTATTTTTTTAGTGCAGGTCTGTTTGATCACATACTTTTTGGCATTAAGGAGCAGTATTCACTGTTTAGTTCACCAGTGACAATTACTCCATTTTTAACTCAAATGCTACTCATTGATTTCATTACTTTTGTATACGAAGCAAAATTATTCTTTCGACACCTCTAACGGAAGTGTATTTGCATCTGATCTACATATCTTCCGACGATATACTCGTATACTTTCTGAGTTTCTGCTTAGAGTTTATACCTGTCCCAAATGAAAAAGAGTGTCATATGAATTGAGACGTATGGAATACCCTCTCTTTCGTCATGTTATACAAACATTTGGAACACCAAACTTTTCTTTGATTAATGTGGTTTGCTAGTATACAGATTACCTACTGCTGAAAAATGCAGGTAGATGGAAAGCAGGACTGAAAAAATAGCATTCCACATTGATTGTGTCCTCCCCACTTTTCACCACTCTTGTAGCCCCCTTCCCCGCCACCTCACACCCCCACCCCAGTTAAGTCTCACAACTTATATGGCCTTGGATAATCCTCCCTATGAGCTAGTTTTCGGAATGTAAGACCAATTTCAAGGTGAATTTTGCAAAAGTGCTTATATGGTTGGTGAAACGGTAATAGAGTCAGATCCATTTCAATATATAATTTATCAGTTTTGGACATCCATATTACATTATCCACGCACCAGATGTACAGTGTTGGACATGATGTTGGATGCTAAGTCTCACATTAGTGGGATGAGGAAAATTTAAACTTCTTTTATGAATTAGGACAATCTTCCCCTTGTGAACTAGCAATATTTTTTTGTAAATTCTATAAAAATGTTTTTATAATAATATCTTTTGCTTACATATCAAATTTACTTATTTTTCTAGAAAAACAAAAAACCACAAGGCAGAAGCCACCACAAGGCATATGTTCCTAACTACATTCTGCGTATGTAATGAACTCGTTTAACTGAGACTATATATATATTTAAGGAAGAAAATGCTTAAAACCAAAACACGTTGACTTAATTCAGTTTCCACAAAGATAGTCAATAACAGGGCACAGACATAGGCTTCGGTGCCAAGTCTAACGAAACTTACTATGGTATTAAGTCGACTGGAGCCAAGCTGAGTTCGACCAAACTTATTATAGTAATATTGAGTCGAGTCAACCCCGAACCAAACCGCACTGAGCTTCGTGCAATTTAACGGCGAAGTAATCAGAGCCAACAAAAGAGGAAAGGTCACACAAAATCAATCAGATGTGACTTGCTAATTCTGTCACTATCTTATAAGACGCATTGATCCTGCCAAAATGTGTGAAATGGCAAGACATCGCATTCAATATATACTCTACAAGCAAAGAGGTTTTCTATGTAATAGCAATATCAAGTCCATACACTTGGCTTTTACTACTGTCGATGACACTACCCACGCAAGCAGCAGTTTTAACCTAATCACTACTTATAACTACAATAAGAAATACAAATCGAGGCAAAGAATCACTGGTCACCTATCTCTATACGCAAATCGTGGTGAACGAGAAGTGATGAAAAATGGAAGCTTGTGTAGTTCTGTTTACTTAGACCATGCTACTGAATCAATCTCAGCCTGAGCAGCTCTGTATAACTCAAGTCTCTTTGCCAGAGAGAGGCGACGCTGCATAATTGCTGGATCCTCATCCAACAAAGTACCCAGCTGTTTCCCCTGCAAAAGAATAAGGTGTACATTATTATCCGTGTAAGTCATACCATTGCTGCACTCCTCTCATCCAGAAAGAGTTTCAGGTAGATTAACAAATAAGGCAGAGTCTCACCTCCTTCTTGCCTAAATCAGTGAAGAAATGATCAAGCAAGCTGCGTTTGGCCTCCCGCACTTGACCATAAACTACAGACTTCGGAATTGAATTCCTCAAAGTTGCACAAACCATATTGACATAAGACAAGACATTTGACCCTGTCCACAAAAGGCAGTTATGAGGATAACCCCAAAAAAAGTTGCAAGGGAAAAGATCTTAGGTGACTATTTTAGGAGTAAGTAGCAGAAAATTTTAATGCATTTATCAAAATTCTTCGGAGAATCAAAGAATTAAGGGGAGATTGCTAGTTCACAACTTACCTATCCTTCGAAGATAGGAATCATTATAGCGGTCAAAAATAGAATGTGTCGGATTCCCTCCCTTCTCAATATCTTGAGGAAGCTTTCGGAAGAAATCTACGGTTAGGTAACTACACTCCATTTCAACCAGCTGAAGAGTTGCTTTTTTGCTTTCATCCCTCATCCTTTCTAGTGATTCAACAGCTGCATTGCTGACCTCTACTCGTAGGGAGGGGTACTGCTTTAGCTCCTGCACAGAGAAGAACCATGCGTCCAGTTGTTAGACCCTTAACACACCAGAATAATAATTATAACAATTTATGTATCATTAACTCCAAACAGTAACTAGAAACGAAAGGGAACTTGCCGCAGTCTCACTGATTGCCTTGTGAATCAGTTCCTTCAGTATAGCATGAACCTGCAATCATCACAAAGGAAGTAACTTAGTACTCCGTGATTTGTTTGCTCAACTGTACAAGATTTTTGCCCCTAATGACGGAGAAAAACCTCCCATACTAAGCAGAAAACAACTCATCTACAAGATTAAATATAGATAACTAAATTTTATTTCGTTTACTACTTTTTTGTTTTTTAATAGGAGATTAACAAGATTTGTAAGTCAATTTGACAGGGAGGAACAAGTCAATGAAAAATCAAACACAGCAAAGTCAAATTACACATATCTACTTCGGTTGACATTATTGACAAAGTGATCCCCAATCAGAAGACCCACATTTGCCAATTTCCAGCTTTACTTTCGATGTCAAAAATTATTTCCTAATATCATTTTGTTTAGTAGTTTGTACTTTTCCAGTAATGCCAACTTTGAAGTCACATATTATCAAAGCTCCAAAAGCTGCTACGGTGAGAAAACAACTGGCATTCTGAGAATGAACGTCGTACTCGTCCATATTGAATTACCAAGCTTCAAGTTTCATTGCTATTATTTCTTGTAACATGACAAAACTAAAACAACAGCCATGTAGTGGGCTTGCACAAAAAATTATGTCTATATATATATATATACACATAATTCTGCAGGAGAGCTTTAGTATAGTTGCAGAGGTTTAAAAAATGCCCTAGGTTGCAGATTCAACTACTAATTCTGCATTTTGGCCTCTCTTTTTTCTTTTTTTGAATCCCTTAGTGAAATTCCTTCCCCAGCTACTACACACCTGACTACTCCATAAAGAAGCCTGAAATGTAAATCAACAAAAAGCAGTACACAACAACAATTAAGCCTCAATTTCAATTTAGTTGTGTCTGCTATAAGAATCCAGCTTGCTCCATTTGGGGACCTGTTTTATTCCAATTCTCGATAATTTGAGTCAGAATACTAGAATGGAAATACCAAAAAAGGGCAAAGAAGAATCAATGGCTGATGAAAAGAGGCTTCATCAAAAAACGGCTGAAGAAAAGAAGACATCTGAGCCATTCCGAAAAGATACAAAGCTAACTGAAACCATTATACACAGTGCAACTTATAATAGTATATTTTAGGTACATACAACAGGGGGCAAAAATCCATACCGCATCAACAGCTGCTTCAGCAGGACCCTTCATAGAAACTATGGAAGATTCAATGAGACGACGATATCCTTGTTCAGGAGCTATCAAATGCGGTTGATATCCATCCGCTTCAGTTATAAGTTTCCTTACATTGTCCATTGAAAGTTGCTTGTCAAATTGCAGTCTTTTCAATGCAGCAGGGAGCTGATTATTAAAGACATAATATATTTTATCACCTCCTGGTCGACTGTGACATTCAGACATCAGAAAACAAGCTTAGACCACATAAAAATATAGTTTACTTGGATATGTTGACAAAAAATAAACATGGAACACTTACACTCCATCAAGATGTTCTTTGAAATTTCCATCAAAACTACGACAGATTTCCATTATCATGTACAATTTTCCCTGATCAGAACATGCAAAACAAGGACAAGACATATGATTCACGCTCAGAAGAGCAACAAAAGCAGACTCATATTCTACAAACTAATGGAAGCACAGAGAAGAAAGTAAATTGCCTCACAGGTTTCAATAACCAATACAACAGAAAAGTAGAGATTTAAATAGGATACTTACTCCCGCATCCGTGGCAATAGGCTTTCCAAGACGGCTCAACTCAGTTTCTAGCTCAATTATAGTTTTGTTGATAAGAGACTGGAGACCTGGAATCCGAGACTTGATAACAGACTCCAAATGCTAAAAATGTAGACAGAAAATCAAAGAAAAACAGTTAGCTATCCAACATAAACCACAACTACAAGTCTACATCAAATAGGAAAAGCATAAAGACCTTAAAGGCTTCATTTAGAGCACCAAGAGGAATTTCATTGGAGGCAGAAAAGTGATATAAGATGAACAATGCTCTAGTTTAAGAAAGAAAAAAACTTCAACCCCTGAATATTCGATTAGAAAGAACATGACATACTTTCGACAGAACTTTCCCAAGATGTTCTGAACCCATCCTGTTAGCAAGATGCCGGTACTCAGGGGTACTAGAAAAGTACTCTCTCTCCCTACGCCTAGCAGCAATCATATCCACATTTTTGTTGATATCAGCTTGTGAACGATTGACAACACCAATCCATGGAAACTGTAGCTTATATGATTTTCCTTCCAACATCTGGAAATCCAAGAACATGATTTAGAATAATCAACAATTGATAATATTTGTAAGTAAATAAGAACCATTATAATTTTTTCTTGTAAATGTTAACAGACATCTTGATGGCAGCAGAAGTTTAATCAGAAAGCATAAACCATAGGAATGTGAATTAAACAGTGGATACTGACAAACACGTCTGCAGAAACAAATAAAGATATGATTACCACTTCTGCTCCTACAAATGTCAAGAGGGCATGAAGAAGTGCCTTTGTCTATTCCAATAGGTAGTATTTTAAGATGCTCAGACTAAGAACACAAGGATAGGCTTTCAATGTCCAAAATCATAAATTCAAAAGAAGAGTACTCAAGTAGAGTGATTGGCAAAATCATAACATTAATCCTCTACATCCATGTCATGCCATATGCATTGCCTTAATTTCTTTACTCAATAAAGCATACTCAAATAGTATCTCCTTGGGTATTATCGCAAGATCTGTTCAAATAACTCTTCACCCAATGTGAGAATATGTATTCACTAAGATACTACTACCTAAGTTGCTCGGACTCGGTGCGGGTATCCGATACAGGTGCGGATCTAGAGGTCGGATCCTTCATGATCTAATTTTTAAGATTCGGGGATATGGATCCATGTATGAATACGGGTGCGAGGATTCGCCTAAAAATAATTAAAATATCTAAAAATAAGAGTTATTAAACCTAAATTATGTGGAGAACTTGAGGAGAATCCTGGAAGGAGATTAAAGGAAAAGGAGTGACATAAAAACTTCTATATAAAAGGTATACCATTTTCTTCAATTTCACCTTACTTTTTTTATTGGCTACTGAAATCATTAAAACTGTCCAGACTTTCCCCATCGATTTTGGTCAAAGTACCCAAAATTGGTTGACCAAATCGGACATGGATTCCACACCCATGTCATGTCGACACGGGTGCGGCACCAAAAGTGAAGAGTTCAAGCAACTTAGACTACTACTACTACTAATCTACTACAAGTCTACAACAACAATCAACAAAAAATTGATATTTGGACTTTATCAAACTAGAATAAGAAACTACGATCACCTTAACCCAATCAAACTCAAAATACATAAGTTCTCCAAAAACTAGAAAAATTATGAAACATCCCTCTGTTCCATTTTAAGTACAGAGGTTCCTTATTCTTCACGGAAGCTTCGGTATTTCTCTTTATATAAAAGATACTTCCCCATTTTTCCCAATGTAACTCATCCCTCTGTTCCATTTTATGTGGCATTATTTCCTTGTGAGTTTTTGTCAAAAAGAATGACACATTTCTATACAAGGCAACACTTGAACTTTAAATTTCTCATTTACCTTTAATGACATGCTTTTATAGTCACAAAAATGTCACAGGTACAAGAAAAGTCCCGGACTTCCTTTTTTTCCGTAAACTTTGTGTCAAGTCAAGCATCACCACAAAACTTGAACAGATGGAGTACACTTAACGGCATTAATTTTAAAAAGCTACATGTATGTACGGTTAACTACAAAAACAACAACATGCCTTGTATACTCACACAAGTGAGGTTTGGAGAGGGTGGGAACTACGCAAACCTTACCCCTACCTACCTTTGCCGGGTAGAGAGGTTGTTTCTGAAAGACCAATGTACGGTTAACTACAAGAACAACAACATACCCAATATGATACCACAAATAGAGTCTGAGGAGGGTGGGTATACGCGACCTTACCCCTCCCTTTCCGAGGTAGAGAGATTATTTCGTTAGACCCATATATGGTTAACTATCAAACTTAAAAAATCAACTTATGGCATAAATTTGAGATCCAAAGGGGAATGAAAAGACTAAAAGCAACTCTTCTCTAGTTTTATCTAAAGGCTACAAAAATATACAAGGTCCATACTCATATACGCTCAATTGAAGCTACATTTAAGTAAAAATGCATATTCAATTAAGTATAGCAGTAATTATTATCAACCAAATAAAAGCTTACATCGACAGCATCGGTACCCTTATCCATGAGATCAATCTTGGTCAGAACTCCAAATGTCCTTTCTCCTGAGACAAGTGGTCAGATACTGAGTCAAAAGCGTCTTAAAAGATGTAATTGTTCTTGATATGAGTATGCATAATCTTGACCAATAATGAACCATATTGTAAAACTAGCATCGAGCTAGCACATTACCACATAAGGAAAAGACGAGAGTCGAGAGTCAGAGATAGCAAATGAGCTGAAGATTATGAACCTATATAAAACTTAAACTACATTATTTGCTCAATCAAAAATTGATCACAAATGAGTGTGAGAACAAATAGTTCTCTGAGTGTACAAGATAATTGAATTGACATATCCACAACATGAACAAATTTGCAAAACGACAAGTAAAAGGTAATCAATACTCGAAATAAACATAAGAATAAAATAAAAGGAACATGTCTCACTAGACTTCACTAGTAGTGACTGTTTTAGCAGGTAACTAAGAAACAGGAATTGTCTTTCTTTCCTTCATTTTTCCTCTTATTCTTTTTGGATAAGTAAACAGTGATGATCTTTCTGTTCATCAAAAAAAATGAAATTACGCATCAGACAAACTTGAAAAACATTTAGGGCTTCAAATATTGGAGTTTTGCCACCGTAAATGAGATAAGTAAAAATGTGAAACACATTGAAGGTCTATGTTGTATTAAGTTTCCCAACTCTTGTTCACCTTGAAGAATGTGAGCATTGGGAAGTCAATATAGGATAAGAAACTTCAATTTTCTTACAGAAGATATAAAAGTTGTATGACTTAATCCTCTTTATAAAAAAAAAGAAAAAAGTTGTATGAATTTATCTTTGATTTATAATCAATAAACCTAGGGTTTAAGTTGTGCGGACTCTTCACGTTCATTGTTGCAATTGTGCCAGATTCTCCACAAATACACTATTTTTGGAAAATCCGACACACACCCGTTGACATTTATGAAGAATCCAAGTAACATAGTAAATAAAAATGCACTCATAATTTAGATAAAGTGGAATATCCTCAGAATTCTAATTTAGATGAAGTAAAACTACATTTTGCTTGGCTAAGATACTGTTAAACAGGACAAGGAGTGGAATAGGGACATCTTTCGAAGGGTGCAGGTTAAGATGCGGGAGGTAATGAACGAATCGGGAGATCTAGCGTGTGTGTGTGTGTGGGGGGGGGGGGGGGTAAACAAGGGAGAAAAGATGAACCAACAGCTTGGGAGACTAGCTGAAAACAAAATAAATGGAACACTGTTTGAAAGAGGAGGGTCCAATAAAACGTTCTTAGTGAAGTGAACAGAAGTGGGGGAGATGGTTTATGAAGATGTGGAAGAGGTCAAGTCAGTTGCAGTTTTTATTCCCTAGTGTACAAAGAAAAGGAAGAATAGAGACTGAATTCGGTGGATAGAGTTTAACCAAATATGAGAGAAAATGGAAGAGTGGTTGGAGAGTGTGTACAAAGAAAAGGAAGAATAGAAACTGAATTCGGAAGGATAGAGTTTAACCAAATATGAGAGAAAATGAAAGAGTGGTTGGAAAGTGTGTACAAAGAAAATGAAGAATAGAGACTGAATTCGGGAGGATAGAGTTTAACCAAATATGAGAGAAAATGAAAGAGTGGTTGGAGAGTAGAAGAGGAGAGGAGTTGAGGGAGACTGGAGAATTGTGCGGGAGATAAACCATCAAACTGGAGGACTTCACTCCAACTTTTTTCCAGCAATGTTGGGAGTGTCGTGAAGGAAGACAACATGAAGACTGCTACATCATTCCAGAAATCATAAAAGTTTGAGAAAAGCCCCACTGCATTCATTGCATCACCCAAAAGGAGGAGGGAGCCTCAAATATTGGGGAATGTGGACCTATTAGTCTAGCAGGAAACATCAACAAGATCAATTTTAAGATGGTTTCAAGTATACTAATAAAGGTCTTGGTGATACAATGTCTCTCTCTTAGGATGTGTTTGTATCTGTGGAGGGCAGATAAATTATACATGCAGGATTGGTGGAAAATGGGGCAGTGGCTTCTTGAAAGTTAGTTAGATCTAGAGAATGTGTATGACCACGTGAATTGGAACTTCTTGAACTTTGTGATGCTAAAGATAGGTTTTGGAGAAAGGTAGAGAAGGTGGATAAAGTTTTTCATGTCTACACTAAAGTTGTCAGTCTTTTATAAGGGGAAAAAAGGACAAATAATACCCCCGAACTATCGTAAATAGTATGCAGATACCCTCCGTCATATTTTTGGGACATTGGTTCCCCTACCGTCCAAAAACTAGAGCATATATGCCCTTCACTCTAACGGAAAACTAAATAGGGGCACATGGTGCAATCTTATCCGTCGATCCGATATTTATAAATATCGGATTGGTGGATAAAATTATGACACGTGTATGTCCGTTATTACAAAGGGTATATATGCTGTAGTTTTTGGACGGCAGGGGCACCAATGTCCCAAAAGTATGACGGAGGGTATCTGCATACCATTTACGATAGTTCGGGGGTATATCCGTCCTTTTCCCTTTATAAGGTAAGCAATTTTATTAATCAAGTGGCAGATCTATAATGCATGTGGCAGATCTATAATGCATGTGTATAATTTGCCTAACAGTAATTAACTAAACCAGCTATAATAAACTAGATACAACTACTTCCCACCAATAAAAGAAAATGTCCATTAACACATTCAGAACAATCCAGGGCTAGAGGGAAGGAAAATTATACGAAGAAAATTCCCAGAATCTGACCTTTAGGGTCTACTTCACGAGAAATCTTGATTGCATCCGATGTTGCGAGATCTTGATTCGCAGGGGAAATTGCAAGAATAATACAATTGGGCTGCAATGTCAAGAAAACAGAAAGCAATGACTTTCACAAGTATTAAGAGCAAATTGCGATCTTCACAAACAATTTAAATGTTTCCTGACATATTAGAGCAAGCATAGCAAACTACTGCAATACTAGAGAACTGTAGTATTATTGTTTTTCAAAATGTTAACACTACATACTGGAACATTTTCTCTTGGATAAAAGACTAGTACTGACCTTCTCAATATAAGACCGAACCATGTTTTCAATGTCTAGTACAATGCTGTCAGGCTGTCCCTCTACATAAATTCAATGGACAAAATATCAATTCGGAAACAGTTTTGTTTTGAAAACAAAAGTTATGTATCAATGCAAACATGTTCGACCAATATACATTTTTCTGCATTTGAAATTAATGACAGGAATGAACAGCAACCCTATACTCACCAACTGCTACTTTTGTAAGTCCAGGAAGATCGATCAGAGTCAAGTTAACAACTGCCATGACAAAAATCCAAAATAAGTAGATGAAGTAGTAAATGTCGAGGCAATGTAAAATTAGAATGGAATGAGTAGAAAATCTTTTCTCAGATTTTTGGATAACTATACAATGTATTGGTGCTACAAAAAATGCTGCAACTGAGGCAAGTAAAATTAGAAATCTACGCCAAACTGGAAACAAATTACCAAAAAAACACTGATTTCAACATCAAATGGATTCTAACAAGTGAATGTATAACTGAAAAGGCAATATTAGCAATAGTAAAGCATACACAACAAAGGAATTCACCAGATAACTATCCACTATATGTGAGTGGTGATTTTAAAAGCAATTGTCCAGGCAGCTATCAGAAGCAACAATTTTTTAGTTGCTAGTACCTGAATGCATTTATTGGGGGAGAAACATTTAACACCAGACTTTAGTAAAATACTTTTTTTTTTGTAATCAAATTCAACCTCATCCTACAATTTCAACATCCTGCTTACTTAAAACAAATACATCATCAACAACCTTTGTCCAAAAAAAAAAGCCCACCAAAAACCTCAAAAATACATCATTGCAGACAATTGAATTGCACATATAGAAAACAAACAGTTCTTCATACCATATGGAGAATATATACTGAGATAAATTGGCACACTAGAAATCTGTTTGCTGCGGCCAGTTTCTCGATCAGTCTCATCAGCAATCTCTTTCCTCACAGCAGCTGAAAGACACATAAGACTTAGAAGCAAAAACAACAGCAGGCTGAAGTGAATGTTGAGGAAAAGTTTGCTAATGAAGTCCCAGAAGATAATGAAAACAAGAACACACACTGACAGGTGCTACATGCAGAAGATGAAAAGTAGAATTGAGCAAATAATACGGTAGAATTGCTAGTCAAAAACTCACCAAAATCAGTAAACCTCTTCCTTGGTAGGTGTCCAAATTCCGCATATTCTCTACCTTCTTCTATCCGATGAAGCTGTAGGACAAGGGGGCGGCGGGTGACAATTCCTGTAAATGATATGTGAGAATTCTGGTATTGTTAAAGTTTTGCATCTATGATTCAAATTGATGGAATTATTACCTGATCCACGAGGCAAAAAATCTTTTCCAACAATGCTCTCAAGCACTGAAGATTTCCCAGAACTCTACAAGTCATCCAAAAGATGGAGTTAAGCAACATAAATGCAAAATAAACCTACAAATCAAAGGAATCAATAGTTTTTGGAAGACATTAAGTACACAATATAAGATAGATTATCACAGAGGAGACACATGATACATTACACAGGTCATGCACACCACCATTAGAAAACTATTAGCATGCACCTAAGTTTGAGTTGAGCAGAAAAGGCATCGGATCACTCACTTCTGGACCCAAACGTCCATTCTCCACAACAGCCATTGTATATTAGCATAGAATGCACACTCAGAAACATGTCCAGCTATGTAACAGTACGTTCATAGCAATGATGTCAAGCAGCTCATAAAACTTCTTCAATACGATAGACATATACCGCATATTACATTAATACATTCAGCTTCTACATTTCAATACAGAAACTATGGTACTAGATTGCCTCTTCCCATGTGTCTAACATGAACCAAATTTTCAAAGTTTCAACCCAAATAAAGCTAGAAAAAACTTGGTCCTGAATAATTCAAATAACATACATACTAGGTCCGGCCCCCTTCAATCCCTTTTGAGACATTCCAAAATGTTTATGTCTAGAGACCTTTACAACTCTCAAGAATTCAAATTCATTTAACTATTCAATTTCAGACCTTCTAATATGATGCTTTTATAATTAAACAAAATTCTCAAATGTCTCTTCACTATCACTAATATATCACTATATAAGTCAAATATCACATAAAATAAAATTGAGAGAATACTTTAACTACTTCCCCATCCCAATTTATGTGGACAGTTGGAATTTCAAGAGTCAACCAAGTTTTCTACTGAAATTCTTTTATATGCATTTTAAATATTTTAATTTGTTAATTATTGTGATTTATAGTACTTTTTTATGCAGTTTTCAAATATATAAATTTTATTTCAAAAAACTTAAAGCTTCTATGTCCAAATTCAAGCCAAAAGTTTAGAAATTGAATCTAGAAATTCCAACCGTGTCACAAGAATTGACACAAAGAGAGTAATAAATGTGAAACCTACATATATGAGCATTTCATGACTAATGTTATCTGATCAACCTGAGGCAAGTAACTTAACCAAAAATTCAAGCTGAGCCAAGTAACAAGAGCCGAAGAAATCACTCCACTACAAAACTTTCAGGTAAAATAAGGCAAGGAAATGACCAAAAATGGAAGCAACGGAGATATTGCAACAAACAACAACTACTTACAGAAACTATGAGCATACAAGTACCAAAAAACACAATACAAACCGCAGATCTGACTTCAATGAACACGCAAATCAACAAACTCAAGCTCAATAAATACGAACACGACTATTCAAACGAAGCAACAACTTTCAAAAATTCAAATCGCCAGCTAACACTTCCAGATTCATACATAAAACACCGCATTAAAACAGAATTTACGTTTGCTTCACAATAGAGTAACGAAACAGAATATATAAAAATAGAGAGAATCTAGATGTATCAAAACCTGTCCACCGACAACAGCGATAGTAGGCAAAGCGTCCCAAAGAGTAGGCAACGAACTCTCTTCGCCATGATCTCCAAGTGCAGTACAAGCTCTCTGTAATCTGTTAACTAATGCTATGAGATTCTCCATATCAATCGGAGTCAAAGATCGGCGACTTGATAGTCAACAAGAGTAAGAAACAGTATGAGAAGATGAAAAGAGGGGAAGATGAAGAGATATTGGAGAGAAGAAGAAAGAGGCTTTTCACAATTTTTGTGTGCAGCTGTGTGTGTGAGAGAGAGCTAAGATTTTGAAATTAGAAAGCTTTTTGAGTTTCGCATTCGAATGGAGAACCGCTTTAAGAAAATACCAGGACCCTTTTTCAGTCTTAATTTATTTGTGTTTTTGAAATTCAAGTTATTATATTATTTGTCGTTTAATTATATTGATGATATGAGAAAAAATATTATTTACGGATGTTTTAAAGATGATTTAAATTGACTTTTGAAAAGTAAAATTAATACTACATAAATTCAGATATAAAAAATGATTGAAAACACCATAAAGTTGCCTTTTTTATATTTTATTTTCTAGCTTTTATACATACATTGTAAAGAAAAATGAGATGATTTTTCATGTCATTTAGTATTGTAGGAGTTTAATTGTTTGGTCACGAAATATTGAAAATTTATTGATCGCTAATTTCATGCTATGCTTCGTTTTTCTCTGAATCAACTCTTACGAAATTTTCACTTTTTTCAACGTTAGAACTCTGAAAAGTACAATTAGCCTTAAGATTTTGAAATATTCTATTTTCACGTTTTCACTACATTTTACTCATAGTCAAACATTCACTCAAATAAAATATTATAGTTTAAAGTATAGCAATATAGTATCTTATAATTTAAATATTAAACTGACAAATCGTGAATAATTATTAATTCAATTAAAAAAATTATTTACTTAATTTAGCATTGAAATGTAGAGTAGCATGGATTGTAATGCGGTGGTGGAACTGTTTCACCCTTAACTAGAAGTCTCGGGTTGGAGCCTTGAGGATGGAGAAAATCACGTTGGAAGCATCAGCCCCTCAATGAGCCCTACAATGTGCAATCTAACTTCAGTCGAAGATCAAATTTAGGCACCGGACACCGAGGCATATGGGGAAATGATAGGTGTTGGGTCACAAGGGCACACGAAAGTTGGTGCACAAAGCAACGAGATAGGTATGGGATCACTAGGATTGTCTATTAAGTAATCACTAACTTTGATCAAAGCTATAACTAAATCTAGTAGTGAAAATTGTATAAATTGGTATTTGTAGTTTAAATTACACTAAATAGATTTAAAACAATTAATGGGGGAAAACTAAATGCTCAAAACTTTAGGAAAATATGATAAATAAAAGTGTTCTTCATATATGAAAAAAGTTGTTTTTTTCAATATAAGAAGTGCTAAATGGCCAGAAAATTTGGCCAGAATTTGGCCAGAAAATTTTTAAAACTATAATATTTAAAAAATAAAAAAAATAGATCTTTTTTCCATTTTTTAGTTAAAATGTTTTAAAGTTAAAAGGCTAAAAATATTTAAAAAGGTAAAATAGCATAGATAAAATATTATTCTGACCAAATTTTCTGACAAAAAAGATTTTTCCTTTTAAAAATTAGAAAATTTATTCCTTTAATTAGAATAAGAAAACAAGTGTTATAAATGGCTAAGTTCATTATCTTTTCTCCTTCAATGTTGTAAACTTCCTTCTTGATAACCACATTTCATTCGTGATTTTTCAATAGTATTTCCTAGATTATGTATAAATATTTTTGTTATAATATTTTTATTTTTACCTACTTACCTAACATTAAACAAATAAGTAATGCACTCTTATATTTTTGTAAATTAATTCATTTATTTGGGTTATTAACTTATAGAAATATTTCTATGTTCTATTTGCATATGCAAATAACCATAGTTGCTATATTCTTATGTGTTGAGTTTTGGGTTGGGTTGTGGGTCGTGCTTTACGTGACCTAACTCGATCTTTATTAGGAGAGATAACATTAAGAGGTTCTATCTTTTGTGGTACTGGTAAAATTTATGTATATTCTATTTTTTTTGGACTTGATATAGTGAATTTCGCTGGATATGTTATTGTTGTTATAGTCAACATTAAAGAAAAAAAGGTAAATTTCATATATGGCAAACAGATTTAACCAAATAATGTTCCATAACTATAGTTTATCTAATTACGCTCTATGTGTATAGTTTAGTTTGCTATGGAGCATTAGATTTGTATATCTCATTTTTTTGTTTTAAATTTATACAAAAATAAATAAATAAAAAATGAATACATGAGAGCTAAATACAGTAACAAAATATAACTGTTAATTAATTCCTTAATTGATGCGACAAAATCAGTTTAAAAAAAATAAAATCCCACGATTCATGCTAAAGTGTATTTCCTTACCATTTCTTATCAAAATGGACTTTTCAAGCTATAAATTCTCCCTTAAAATTCAGATTTTTTTTATTTTTACCGAGTTTTAACAATCAAAATTTGGTTTGATTTCTTCATCCATAATACAACAACAAATATTTTTCGATTTAAAACTAATAATTTGATTTAGTTCTTCCTTTCTAATTATTCATTTGAAACAAAAAAAAAATCAGATCATGAATTCTGAAATATACAAATCAAAATGTATATAATTATCATGAGCATATACAATCGTATAAGATATACATACGATAATGCATGAGAACTATTGGTATATATACAACTGGTGCATTTATACAAATAAGTAATTATATATTATTTCTAAAAACGAAAAATACATATATATCATTTGATATACAAATTAAAATGTATATAAATATCATTAACAAAATTCAATCGTATAATATATACAAATAATAAATGCTAGAAAATTATTAACAAATTCAATCGTATAAGATATACAAATGATAAATGCTAGGTACTATTTATATATATATATACAATTGACAACCTTTTTGTATTTATGCAATTGATATATATATATATATATATATATATATATATATACACACACAAATAAACAATTGTATATTATACATGGAAATATACAATAAAAATGACAAATACATTTATCATTGATTCATCCCTGTTGAACCATCAAACTTTTTTCCACAACTTTTCCGCGTCTATGTTTTACTTGAAAAAATTTCAAAATTTGTCGCATCTTAATTGAGTCATTTCAGTGCTTGGATTCAAACTCTTCAATGGATCTAGTTTCTTCATTCGGTCTAGTTTTAACAATAGATCTTGCAATAACTAAGAATGCTCGAGTTAGATCCAACGAGAACGATGGTGGATCATCAACAAATTTGGCACGCAATGGCATACCTCTAGTAATCCTCTTGAATGGAGTTCCTTCATCCATTTTTTTCTGAAAAAATCTGAAAATTTAAAGACTTAAGAAAGATTTTTGAGAAAAAAATACAAGCGTAAATCATATACAAATGAAAAACAATAAAAAAAGAGTTGAAACATGTTTTAGGTGATAATCTTGAATTGTGATGCCATGATTAGGAGAGAGAAATTAGATTTTGAAATTCAAAATCAATGTGTATGAGTGATTTTAAGAGAGAATTCAAATAAGGGAAGGATTCTTTTTCTTTCATTATACAATTCGTTCGTGGGTCCTATAATTAATAGCAAATTATATTAAACTATAACCACACAGTAATTAATTGAAACTATAATCATAGTGAATTATAAACTAGTAATGTTTGCCAACTCACGTAATTTTCCGAAGAAAAAATTACCTCACATCTTTTAATTTCTACAATTATCAAAGTGAAAAGTAGGGGATAACAATTTCTCCAAGATAACCTTTCTTCTCTTCTTTAAATGATTGAATTAAACATGTTTTCTTCCTCATTCAACAAATAATTAATTTTGGGGAGATTTAACTTTATTTTCTAGTGAAACTCAGTTCAGCTTGAAATAATATCGACATCAAAATCGTAAATTTTTATTATTGTTAACAGATATACAAAAACGCTATTCATATTACTAAACTAATTATGCATTAATATTAAAGCCTAAGATTATTAGTTTCCGAGTATTTGAAATTAGATCTATAATGAATACATTGACAATTCATGCACTAAATAAAATAAATATGTATACATTTTTATTAAACATCTGAAATTACTCCATTGTCTATAATTTATGAACTTATTCTGTTTAATCTTGTAACTATAGAAACATGCATTACTTGAAGTAGTAGAAGAGGGACGTTTTTGTAATTAATCAAAATAGTTAAGAGACTAGTTGTTACTATTCAAATCATCATGATTGACACCCATATCAATCCAATGTAGGCTAATCAACACTTAAACACTCAAACTCATGTAACATTTAAGAAATCCAGACATAAATACCAAGCATAACAAAATAATTCTAAAGTGTCAAACTAAATTAATAAAATAGTGAAAGTCAAAACTATTACATTTTCAGAATTTCAAAATCATCGTACTAAAACTCTAACAAAAATTGTCTAAGAGTAGCTGATGAATAAGTAAATTAATAGTCTCAATGTCTGAAAGAAAGACATCAAAGCAAGGAAGATCTACAGCAGCCCGAACGGAAGAAGCTCACCTTCAGATCTAGAAGTAACTCTGCTAATTATGGGGTCTCGTAGGCGCTTTTGGATCACAGTTTATACAAAAAAAAAGTTCAAGAGTAGCATCAGTACAAATACTATGTACTGGTAGGCATCATGTAGGGCGACTAAAGCCTAATTTATTTTCATTAAGATTAAGACGTATGAATCTAAATCGATGTCTGAATATTGAGATGTGCATTAAGATTTAGAAGCATGAATCTGAATATTAAGATGTTGCATTAAAATCTAAATACTAATAGTTAATACTATTTTTTTATTCATCTGAATTTTAAGATGTTGCATTAAACTCTAAATACTAATAGTTAATACTATTTTTTTTCCTCAATATCTGAATGTATAGAATTTGTCGTTGCTTAAAAAATCATAATTATAAAGTTCAAATAAAATACTAAATTGGAATTTTTTTTATAAATAAATATTTTAAAATTTCTATATGATAATTGATGATGGTAATGACTAACAATAGCTATTGTATGTGTCGATTTGTGATTGTGTTGACTGATCATATCATTCCACTACTAACAATCAATAATCATCACCACCACCAATAGTTAATCACTACGTCTAATGGTTTGTAGTAGTGATTAACTGTTGTTGGTAGTGGTGATGACTGATTATTAGTAGTGGAATGACATTGGAGGTGAATGATGACGGTGTAGACATTGAAATTTTGTGGGACTCTACAAGACGTGTTTAATTTGAAATGGGACTCTAGAAGGTGTGTTCAATTCCAATTAGGATTCTTGGAGGCTAAACCCTACTTCATGCCTATATAAAGGGTACTAAATTCCCTTAAAAGACATCTCGAATATTCCACAAATTGATGGAATATTCATATAGAGGTAAAATCTAAATCATCATAGTTCGAGAAATATGCCACTAACGGCCCTCGAATCATGGATAAATCTTAGGATAGTAGAATCAAGGGAGGAACAAAATTGTACCAGCAATCTTTATCAATAAAGTTATGTTTCTTCTTATTTTATTGTGATTGTAATTTATTTTCTGTCACTTTAAAATTTGTTGCAAACAAATTGGCACACCCAGTTGGACCAAATCAGCCATTTATCTCTTCTCTCATAAATTAAATCTGAAAATCTGAAGCTGCAAAGGTGGAAGAATGAGTACTTCAAGCCTCGTCTTTGAGTTTCATCGAGTCTACACTCCGACAAGCCTTGAAGCAGGGGGTATTTGTAGACATTGGAATTTTGTGGGACTCTACAAGACGTGTTTAATTTGAATTGGAACTCTAGATGTGTTCAATTTCAATTAGGATTCTTGGAGGCTAAACCCTAAACTCTACTTCATGCCTATATAAAGGGTACTAAATTACCTTAAAAGGCATCTCGAATATTCCGCAAATTGATGGAATATTCATATAGAGGTCAAATCTAAATCATCCTAGTTCGAGAAATATGCCACTAATGGCCCTCGAATCATGGATAAATCTTAGGATAGTAGAATCAAGGGAGACGCAAAATTGTACCAGCAATCTTTATCAATAAAGTTTTGTTTCTTCTTATTTTATTGTGATTGTAATTTATTTTCTGTCACTTTAAAATTTGTTGCACACAGGTGGTTAGCGATATATAATATTGATTAATGACGATAATTATCGTTAATGATTAGTGGATGTAATAATGGTTGGTGGTGGTGATCACAAATGATGGCTAATAGTGATGACAATTGATTTAGATAATTGACATTAGCGGTAGTTGTGGTTGGATTGAGGATGTTAGTTGTAGATAGTATAGGTGGTGGTGATATATAGTTTTAGCTTAAATTGTGGTTGTAGGTGATGAGTGAAAGCAGATGGAATAACGATGAACTGTTATTTTTTTTTGTAAAAAATCTTAAATAGACATCTTAATGATATAAATACCTAGTTATAGATCTGAGTCATTCATACTTATTCAAACTCATTAAGTGATGGTAAAATAAGAAAAACAAACGTACTTAATGATAAGTTCTGAACAATTAAGATTAGAACCTTGAAAATAACGATGAATCAATCACTGAATATACAATTACACCATAAACAAATAATACTCCATAACTATGAATGTAACCAACCATTTATTAGAGTATCATGAGTGTGTACTATTCCTTAGCATATTGAAATTAGATAATTGCCAAGTATACTTTATTTTTTAAATAAACTAAAATCAATACTAATTACTTAAATTGGCATTGTATCACAACTGAAATGTTCAATTATTGTTTCAACAAAAAGGTGTGGGCAATAATCAAAAAGTGCAACGATAAATTGAAACCAACGGATATATTTCAAATATAAAAATTGTTTATACGGTTGGAGAATAGACTAGCCTTTTGTTCATACATTGTGTTTAAAAAATTAAAATAGTATTTATTTCAGTTATCACATTACTTCATTATTGTTATTATCTTTTTCCAGAATGTTCGGTAAGATTTTTTCTTAATAATTGACATGTTTTCTTTATAGATATTAGTTGGATATAGAAGATAGGCAGATGCTCCAATGAGGATATGTGAGAGGTTGGATAAAGTAAGTGCGAGAAAGATAGATATAGGTCGAAAAAGTATAAGATAGAGGTTATTAGACAAGACATGACGTAATTTCAGTTTACTTGGACATGACCTTAGATAAGAGAGTGTAAAGATCACGAATTATGATAGAATATTAGTAGTTAGTGAAGTATTCTCTTGCTTCTCAAAAGGTTTTAGGCTTAGTGATGTCTGTCGTAGTATTCACTTTATTATTTTAGGGGTCGTTTGGTAGGGAGTATTAGAAGAAATAGTCCAAATATTATGTGTGGTATTATTTAGTACTATGTTTGGTAGGAATTTTAGGTCTATGTATAATCAATCCAGGGATTAGTTATACACCCTACTATAGGGTGTATAACTAATACCTTCCATTTGGTGGTATTAGTTCTAATACCATGGGACTAATCTAGGTAAAGACAAAAATACCCCCTCAAATCCTTTTAATCATTTTGTTTATTTTCTTGATTTTATGTTTTATATTTATACTAATAAATTTATTTAAATAAATTAGCTTACAAATTTTATTATTTAGATATAATTTTTTGTTTCTAAAATATGAGTTATTTAATCTATTTATTAATATAAAATATTATAATCCGACTAATATGCTAATGTTGATGTATGAATTTAAGAACAATTCATAAGTCAAATATTGCTTCTTAACGGAAGTCCATTAAACATTACACAAGTAGTCTAAAACAAGAGCATATATATATAAAATATCTCGACTATAAAATAGTTTTATTTATTTTGCTATATTTTTTTTTTATTTTTTTTTATTTTATGATAAAAAGTTTTTTTTAATTTATTGATACAAAACAAAGTTGAATAAATTTTCTCTATAAATTATTATAGTTGTGTGACCTTTTAAGATATTAACTCCAATTTATTAAGATGACAATTATTTACTCTCAAATAATGTAATGAGAAAATAGTGAACATGACAATAAAAATTTTATTCTCCTAGCTAGTTAAAATGCTATAAAAAAATAATATTGTCCGTCAATTATCTACCTTGACCTAATTACATTAAATAGAAAATCCCATAATAACTCAAGGGTATAATAAGAATTTATTTTGTATAGTTTTAAACCACACACAAAACTAGGTAAGAAACAATGAACCAAACACTTAATAAAAATAATTCATGCATTACTAATCCATGCATTACCAATCCCTGCATTACTAATCCATACATTACTAATCCCTGCATTATTGATCTTTGTACCAAACGACCCCTTAGTCTTGATTTTGCTTTCTATCACCATATGTTTTTATGGTGTTTTTAGTTATTACACCATTTTATTGTTGTTATTGTAGTAATTATTATATTTTCTTCACTATCATTTTTTCATTTCATACTTACTCTGACTTGTTGTACTCGAGCCTAAATTCTTTCAAAAATCGACTCTCTATTTCCACGAGATAATACATTTTATCCTCTTCATATTTCAATTATGAACTATCACTCAATAAGTTAATATTGTTGGGTTTTAAAATGTGCGAATGAAAAATGAAGAGTTGTGATTTTTGTGAATAGTTGTGACTTTTCTGAAGAGTTGTGACTTTTATGAAAAGTTGTGACTTATATGAAGAATTGCGACTTTTATGAAAAGTTGTGACTTTTATGAAGAATTGCGACTTTTATGAAAAGTTGCAACTTTTATGAAGTATTGCGACTTTTATGAAAAAATGTGATTTTTATGAAAAATTGTCTTTTTTGTAAGGTTGTTGAAAAATTGTGATTTTTATGAAAAATTGTCTTTTTTGTAAGGTTGTGACATTTACGAAGGTTATGACTTTTGACTTTTCCAAAGAATTATCTTTTCAATTAGGCACAATAAACACATATGTTTACACTACCATTTATTGTCTATAAATAGAGGTCTCCTCTTATTTTTCAACAACAATTTTTTTAAACTTAAGGACTTTTTCTTTTTCTATATAAACAAATTCTAGTGTACTTTACTACTGTTGAATGGTTCGCTGACATTATAGTTTTGGGTGTCAATTCATCGTTGAGTAGGATCGTTCTTTTCTAGGAGAGTATTTTTCATTAACCTTGGGTATTTGAAATGAATAATTTCCTCAAGAACACACTATGTATTTAGTAGACTTAAATTTTCTTCTTGTAGAAAAATATTTTGTATATTATTTTTAATCTGTTTCGAATTATATTTTCTATACTTATTTTAAATTTAAAGTTTGAATAACAAATTTTGTAATTTTTTTATTCAAAGGCAATTTCAAAGTTCAAACGGCTAAAATATTGAAGTACTACTGATTTGTGGTTGAGTAATATTCTTCTCCAACTGTACGTATTTTCTCCGTTCATTCACCGGAAAATTCGCCGGCACCGTTCAAAAATTCTCGGTATATCATCCTTCAAGCTATCCAATTTTCCTTCGATTCTTCTCCTCCTCCTGTAAGAATCCGTCCTCTATTCTTTGCCTTTCAATTACCCTATCTAAAGCTATTCCATTTTCTCCATCCCCCAAATAGTTTTTTTCAATTTTTTCCCCAAAGCTCCCAAAATTCATATTTTTTTTGGTAACTATAACATTTATTCAAGTAAAGAACCAATCTTGAATCTCTGGGGCTTTGGGAGAGGTTTTATTTTTTATCTTTTTTTTCTTAATTATTGTTACATTTGTAAGTAATATCTGTACAGATTGCATTGTGAAAAATGTGTTGAAACCCACAACACATTTTTCACTTGTTTAGGGTCTTTGATAATTTGTAGGTTGATTTGTGAATATAGGGTTTGGAACAAATTTTCCATAGAGGAAAATGTCGTCTGCTGGGGTGGTTGCAATTAGTCCAATTTGTATAAAGAATATGGTAATTCCGCTTGTACATGGTCAAGAATCAATTTTGATTTACGTAGCTATGTCGGGTTCGATGATGCCATTAAGGGTTTTGGAGTATGATTCAATTGAATCTGTGAAGGTACAGATTCAGAGTTGTAAAGGGTTTGTGGTGAAAAATCAAAAATTGGTTTGTGGGGGTCGTGAATTGGCTAGGAGAGATTCACTTATCAGGGATTATGGAGTTTCTGATGGGAATGTTCTTCATTTAGTGCTTAGGTTATCTGATCTTCAAGTTATTAATGTGACAACTTCTTCTGGTGAAGAGTTTACATTTAATGTAGAGAGGAGTCGAGATGTTGGATATGTTAAACGTCAACTTGCTGAAAAGAAGGTTGGTTTAGGTGATATTGATGAACAGGAAGTGTTGTGTAAAGGTGAATATGTTGAAGATCGGAGGATCATATATGATCTTTGCAAGAATAATGATGGGGTGATTCATTTGTTTGTGCGAAAAAATGCAAAAATTAGGGCTAGACCATTGGACAAGAATTTTGAGTTGTCCATTGTGGCACCATACCAGAATGATGTGGTTAGAGAAAACGGGAGTGGGACTGAAACAGATCACAAAGTTTTGGTCCCGAGGAAGCCTCCTGATAGGGAAATATATTTGGAACCTGTAATTGTTAACCCAAGGATTGAAATTCCTGTGGTACTTAGGGATATGATTGTTTCTGCATTTGAAGGCTTAGATAGAGGAAATTATCCTATTAGATCAACTGAAGGCACGGGAGGAGCATATTTTATGCGTGATGCATCAGGGAATAAGTTTGTTGCGGTGTTTAAGCCAATTGATGAGGAGCCTATGGCTGTGAACAACCCCCAAGGGTTGCCTCTGTCAGTTAATGGCGAGGGCTTGAAGAAAGGAACGATAGTTGGAGAAGGTGGTTTCAGGGAATGCGCTGCCTACATTTTGGATCATCCAAAGAGTGAACGACGCTCACTTTCAGGTGAGCTGAAAGGCTTTGCTGGTGTTCCTCCAACTACTTTTGTGAAGTGCCTTCATAAGGGTTTCAACCATCCTGATGGTGTTACAGTTAAGCTGGGGTCCTTGCAGAAATTCATGGAGAATAATGGCAGTTGTGAGGATTTAGGTCCTAGTTCTTTCCCTGTCGAGGAGGTGCATAAAATTGCAGTATTAGATATGAGGCTGGCAAATGCAGATAGGCATGCAGGTAATATTTTAATGAGCAAAGGTGAAGATGGCCAGGTTGAGCTCATTCCAATTGATCATGGTTACTGCTTGCCCGATAGTGTAAGTCTTCATCTTTCGTTTTCCTGTCCATTTGGTGATATAATGTGATGTTATTGTGCACATCCTAAGGATAGCTGTTGTGGGTTCCCTTGTCATCAAAAAACAAAAATGTGATGCTGTTATTTGTTTGATAGTTCGTGTTGCATCTCGTCATATTTTTGATGTTCCTCATTTTGACCTTCATTTGTTGAATAATTCTTCTACCATGTCAGTAATCTTTCTTTTTATTTGGTTTATTCTCTCAAGTCCTTATAACAAGAGATTTTTTTTTCTTTTATGATTTTAGGAAGCAACTGTGATGTAGCTTTAAACTCTATATGAACTATTTATCAGGAATTTTCATGCAACTACAAGCCCTTGCAATAGGGGGCATGTGCCTATCATAGACTGTTGGATGAAAAGGAATATCATGTTATGCTCATCATGTTTTAGTATCGATAGGATTTTAGTTCGCGAAATAGTAGTTGAGAGGCTCCTATCTTTACAACCCGAACCCCTCTTTCCTTTGCCTTGCTGTCGGAAGAGCTGTTATGATCTGCACCAGAAGGGCACCAAAAAAATCTTCTTATAAACATTTATTAGTATATTCCTTTGTTTGTTTTGCCCTCTGTTATGATCATGCTAATGAACACTCAGCTTGTTCATGGCATTCAAGTTCTCTTGTTAGATACCTCTTTTTGATTTAAGATTGACGACATAATCCAATACGAATTGGCAGAGAATGTTTAGATTTGTGAATGCTTGTTTTATGGTTTTCTTATGTTGTTTAGTCATCCTGACTTTTGAGTCATCATGTTTAAACAATGATGCAGTTTGAAGATGTCACATTTGACTGGCTCTACTGGCCACAAGCTCGTCAACCTTTTAGCTCCGAGACCATTGAGTACATTAAATCACTTGACGCTGAGGAAGACATAGGCTTATTGAAGTTATATGGGTGGGACATACCTTTGGAAAGTGCTCGCACACTCCGCATCTCCACCATGCTTTTGAAGAAAGGTGCAGAGAGGGGTCTCACACCATTTACCATAGGGAACATCATGTGCAGGGAAACCTTGAACAAGGAATCTGTGATCGAGGAGATTCTTCAAGAAGCATTGGACTCTAAGCCCCCTGGCTCAAGTGAAGATTCGTTCCTTGTATCCATCTCCCATGTAATGGACCGTCGTCTTGATGAGATTGCCTAACGACATTTCACTCAATAGTTGGGTATATGGGGGGTGGTGGTGTACATAGGAGTGTCTGAGGACACCCTTACTTTGCCAACATCAATTTCAAGAGACTATCTTGATTTAAAACAAAAAACAAGAAAAAAAACGAGAGATAACCTTAGATTTTTTTTGCAGTTTACTGGAAATGATCTTGCTACGCTTTTAGCAAGGTCTATGTCAGTATCAATTGTACAAATACTGTAAAGTTTTTTACTCATATTTGGGTTATGGATAAAAGTAAAAAGACATAATATGTTATGATACACTGCAAGTTACAATCTATCTCATATAAGCTTTAAAGAAAATTACTTCCATCACTTGTGACAATGAATTTTTAGATTTGAGTTTTTGATTATTGTCCACCATTTCTCAACATTTAAAGGTGACCTTCGAGTTCTTAAGTAGGAGGTGCATGTTGTTATGTCGATTCAATTCAAACTAAATTACTCAGCTGCTCGTACCAAAAACAGAATTTTTGCTAAGGGAATTCAAAAAATTAAAGAAACAAGCATGCGAAAAGCTAAAAACATTAGAAATTGGAGCTAGCATAAATTGAACCTACATCATATCACCTTGACCATTAGTCAAGTTTTTAGTTTGTACCAAGGGTTTCAACATCTAATGTAACTAAAACAAAATTTTGACCCTACATACAATTTTCCGACAAAAAGTGTTCAGATGAACCCTCTTCGGACCACCTAGATCAGCTGATGCCTTGTCAAACACTTCCTTTGGCACCAATGTATTTGTTCCTAAACCCTATTGAATCTTCTTGATGACTGGCTCAATTTCATGGAGGTTCTTTTCCAACCAACTCTCATTATTTAGTGGAATTTAACTTCTATATATTGACAGTATGTTCAAGTCACCTAAATGATAGTTACGGAAAATCATCCCCGGAAAGTGGGATAGGTAACCTAAAAACAAAGACAAATTACGTATTGTAACAAATTAAATGCACTAGAAATTTTATACACCATTTACGTATAGTATAAGTTAAAACTTACTTATGTTTTGATTGTTACTTAAATTGTATCATACCGTTTAAATCCATCACTATGCGACAACAGAAAGTCTATGTAACAAGAGATTTGGTATGATCACATTGTTACCTTAATATTTTCTTCTCATTTTTTTAATTATTATTTAATAATCCTATTTTATCCTTAATATTTTCTTCTCATTTTGTCTTTATTATTATTTAATAATCCTATTTTATCCTTTACCTTACCTTTTCATAGTAGCTCTACCTCGTACTTTACTTTTCTTGTAGTTTTATCATTTAAATTGTTGAAGTGTAACATTACGCAAGGACGGAGAACAATACAATCTATCCAAACATTATATTCATTAAAACAATATACTACAATACAATACAATACATTATGAAACAATAGGTAACAACCATCCAAACAAAATGTTAGTGATGAGCCAAGTGAGCATTGTAGTACTACCATAGAATGGAGCCAGATTTGCAACAATGCAGGCACACAAGTAGGTGTTGTTAGGAGAAATAAGTTAAAATGTTTATGGTACAAGCTCTTCCAAGCGTTAATAACAAAAATACACTGGTCAGTTCATACATATGAACAAAACTTTCCACACATTTTTCGAACAATCTTCAATGTCTGAATCTGTTTATGTTTTGAAAAATCAGTACATGGGACAGCAAGAACAGTAGGTGTTGAGTTCAAAACCAGCATTAAGTACAGAGGTTGGGCATACATGCTCCTCCGTCAGGATTCTGCTGTTCCTTCCATATCCTTCCAGTTACTCGTAACTTAAGCTCCTTTCTCTCCCCTCCAGAAAAGAAAAGGGCCATGTTACGTTGTATAACGAGCCCATCATGACTATCCCTTACTTTCCTGTGACTGTCTCTTATGCTTCGGGGTGTACCCTCCCAGGTAAGTTTTCTTCCATTTCCACCAACTTCCAGGCTGTAGCTATAGTTTCGAGCCTCCATCTCATCTCCCATAAACCGAAGAAATGCCATGTATACAGGAGCTGTTCCCAGCTGAAAGGCTTCAAAATGGAGACAGAAGCACTGACCAAAACAATTGAAAACCTGAAAAGAAAGTAACAGTCGCTTAAGATAAACTTGCTTTTGAGATCTTGTGGAATAAATTTAAAATAGTTCCTAAAGGAGTAAAACAAGCAAACAATACACGGTATGAAATCATAACTCGAAATTTCAATAGCAGAAGTGTAATTCTTGATAAGAATCTTCCCACAAGATAAAAACTAAGGTGCAGATATGGCAAGCCATTTTATCAAGTGTAAAGAGAAAAAAAAATGAAGCAGATGAATGCTAAAGGTTTATGTAGAGTAGACGCATTGAATGGTGACTAAGCACCTTCTAAATATTAAGAGCCTTGATGAGATATCAGATGCTCAAATTTTGAAGAACATGTTAACTCAAAACACAAGGCCAATAATATCCTTTTAATTTACATACTGAGAATAAAACAAAAAGGAGATTTCCGACTTACTGTCAACATCCACGTCGCATTTTCTACTTCTCGAGGATTAGATTTGACATACCGATGGTTGAAAGTGCATCCTGAGTGCATGTCTACCTTGTGATCATCCCTCAAATGAGAAACCAAGTAAGGAATATCACCAACAACTGAGCACTCAGACCCAGCATACGGGCAGCTGTATGGTCTAAAGTTGCAAACTGACTCATGTTTTAGCTTACTGTAATAAGGAAATATCTCAGGACAGCCAACAGAGCCATATTTGCAAGGGAGCTCAAGCGATTCAGCCACCTTTTCCAGAGCTAAACATCTGATATCTCCAAGCTCCTGCCTACAAGTGGGACATCGGTTATGAGCCCTTGCTTTACATGTCGAACAGATTGTGTGTCCATTGTGACACTGCAGCAATAAAACACACAAAATGATACATTAAAGGGTTGTTTGGTTTAGAAATAAGTTATATCAGTATTAGAAATACTGAAATTAAAATTAGTAACCAAACAATGCATGTTTTTGTACCATGACATTTTTGCTAATACAGCAAAACAAACGTGCCATAAGTTTATTAACAAGAAATGGAGTTGCAGAGGGCATTGCTAAATTCATTACTATTCAGGGTTATGATTAAGTGTATTCAATTTTAGCTTCCTTGTCTGGGACACTGATTTGGTACCGTACATTGGGTGGTAGAGTCAGCTAAGTAGCATATCAGATAACTGAATGGACTAGCTTGCAGCTAATAAATGGCTCCTACCAAATAGTTAGAGAAAAAGCTAAGGCATCATTTCCATCCACACAAGTAATTAAAAAGACACCAGAAAGCCTCCTAATGCCAGTACGAACAGATAAAGGTATGTAGGGATATCTGTCTTAAAAACATGCATAATTTTGCAAGAAAATGGACTTGGTATATCTTAGATCCATAAGCTAGCTCTGATACCATGTTAAGGAAATGGACCTTAGACATAACTCAATCCCAAAAAGCCTATAAGGTGAGAATCTCCGTGACAATATAAACTAAGAAGACTGAACACATCTCAAAAGCATCGGTTTTGCTCAATATGAACAACAATGTTACTGGAGGAACCTTCATTCAAGATCATCCACTTGAGCCCTACATACGCCACCCAACATTCATAATAGATAAGCTCAACTAATTCATAAACTAAACCCCATGTCAGTTTAAACCATAATTACAAACAAAATTCATTGATTGGTAAGCAATAGCTGTGGATCATAGGATATTACGCTGCCTGCAATCAAAATTCATGCCATTGTTGGATGGCAAGGTAAAACATGAACGGGTGAAAGCCTATGTAATACATAGCATCGCAAAGGATAAGATATGACCTATTATGAAAAGCAAAGGAGTTGACTGAAATTTTTTAGCATTCAATTTCAAAATTAGAGGCTTCATGATTCAAGCACAATTACAGGTAATAATATGTGGATCTTGTTAAGGATGTTCACATCTCACTATTCAATACTTACGTGGTACTCCATAATCAAAATATCTTGTGGGAATATTACAATTGAATTAGTGTTTCACTACGGGGCTGTATAAACAAGGACAGATTCTGCAATAGACAGCTTCGGAGTAATTGAAAAATGGGCACCTTAATAAATTTTTTTCCTGCAGTGGAATAAGATTAGCTTCTTTTATTTTTCAAACCTTTACAACAGGTTGTAAGCTTCTTATCGTCTCACTATCTACAACAACAACATACCCAATGTACGCAGACCTTACCCCTACCTTAGTGAGGTAGAGAGGTTGTTTCTCATAGACCCTAGGCTCAAAAGAAATGTTATTGTCTTACAATCTATTCCTGCCAATTTCCCAAGTAGCACCCTGCACGTCAAGATGAGAGAATCAATACTGGCCCAAATCAAGTCGAGCCAAGAATAACCAATCTTTGCTATAGTTGCAAGTTGCAAGGAGCTGGAGTTTTTTTCCATATTAAACTGGAGAAGAGGTCAACTAGGTTAATTTTAGTGTTTTCGTCTCTCCTCTTGTATTGGGTAACTTTGGCTACCAAGGCTTATGTAGATGGGAAGAAATCACCTAGTGTTTTCTTCTCTGCTAGGATTTGAATCTGGTCTCCAAGTTGTGCAGACGCTTCATTAAACACTAGGCTACCCTCTTGGCTGCAAAACAATATCATTCAGAAAGGTAAAAGTTTGCCTCCACTAAGATTTTGAGCGTGAGACCTCATGATTCTCGTCTCTTAATTGACCATTAGGACACACCCATAGGTGCAAAAAGGAAAAGACTATCCGCAATGAATGGCTTCGAGTTTTGAACATAAGACCTCTCATGAGCAAAGGGACAAACAAACCACTACACCACAAACCCTTCTTGCAATTGGAGTTGATTCAACACACAAGGAAGAAATAGAACACTAAAACAAACAACAATCAATCAAGCTAACTCCACCCAATGCATCAATAGTCCTATGCAGAACCAAATCTCAGAGTTCACCTAATAAGCCAGGCTCCAGAAGCTTGAAAGCTAAACCAAATCTAATTCATTCACTAACCACAAACATACTTCCTAGCTCACACCACTCCTCACTACTCAACTCACCAAATCCATAAAACAGAAAAAGGAAAAGGAAATTAAAAGTCTTGCAGATCAGTCACCAGAGGAAACAAATTGAAGCTTCTAATATTACAATCTTCTAGCAACAAAAACAGTCAAACAGGTAGATAGATCCCCAAAACTAACCAACATATCATTTCAAGAAACTTAATAAATCTATACATCAAAAAATAGCACGACCCCAACAATCAAAATTCAATCTTTCCTCAATCAAACCAATAAAGGGGTCCAAAATTTTAGGTAGAAAGAGAACAAACCTGATGGATTGGAGGGTACATAGAATTTGTACAAACAGGGCATTCAAGAAGCTCATGAACACTTGTTGTAGAATGAATTGCAGCAATCCCATCATTATTGCTGCTGCTATTGTTAATATTGTTGTTGTTGTTGTTGGGTGTCTTTGAAGATGAATATTGAGAATGAATAATATGTGGGTGATGTAAAGGGATCTCATCATCATCTATCATACCATCTGAAGATGATACACATTCAATGCTATCCAACTCCATTCTTGACACAAAAAGATCAATTCTTTATTCAGTAAAATCAAGAATGTATGATTTTTTTTCAAATTCAACACTCTCTGTGTTTAGATGTGATGAATTTCTGGGTTTTTGAGGTAATTTGTTGATGGGTTTCCATCAATTTTTCTTTTTCTTTTTCAAATCATTGTTTTTGATTCAGAGATTGAAGAGACAAAAGAAGAGAGACAGAAACCTTTAAGCTTCTGCTTGGAGGAAAGAATGGTGCTTTTTTCCACTTTTATTGATTGCTTTTCTATTTTTGTTTGCTTTAAAACCTTGTGGGTATTTATTCTATTTTGCCTTCATAAATATCCTCCTAAATTTTAATTTCCACATTTCAATTGCAATGTTTTGATTGAGCACATAAACATTTGATAAATTGTTTCTATTACACTTTATTAAGATGGTTCTAACCCATTTTATTCTATTGTATTGTTTATGTTATTTTAGTAAATAACAATGAAAAGTTTCTTTTTGTGTAATGACTGATTTGATATGATCACATTGTTACCTTAATTAATTAGGAGTGAATCTACGTGAACTTCAGGGGTTCATTTGAAACCCTTGAATTGAAAATTTATATTGTGTATATAAGATCAAAAATGTATTTTATGCCTATATATTTAATATTGAACCTTGTCAATTTAAGTAAAGGGTTTAGTTCAGCAGCTATGGAGTTCAAAAACTAATAAACGCACAAGTTCGAATCTGACTAGCAACATTTTTCAATGTTAAAGTTTGAAATATGATACAACACTATTTAGTATGTTTTCTTTTAACCTCCTCAACGGAAATCTTGGTTCTGTCATTGTTGATAATTTATCTCATTGTATTTTCTGAATACGATAGGATATATTATGAAACAATACTAACAACCATCTAAACAAGGTATAGACATTTTCGATTCAAAGTTAAAATAAATTTTGGGCATGTTTTCAAGCGTTTATTGAATAGTAAATTAACCTCATAACATACCTCGTCTCTTTTAATTATTGCATGAGTCTCAATTGGAAGACATAGTACATAAACATGACCCTTAACTTGACATCAGTTGGCAACTATAACGTTTAACTTTGGGTGTGCACAAGTAGACATTTAAACTTGTATAAATTTGTGCAAATGAGCACATTCGTCCTACATGGCACCCTACATGGATATTTTGTGTCCTACATGTATTACGATTCACTAAGGCAAATACATATAATTAAAGAAGGTGACATATTTTAAGTGGTTAATTTTATTTATATAGTGGACACTTAAAAACATGCTAAAAAATAATCAAAATTTAAATTAAGAATATCTCATAAAAATAATTTATCATATGTTTAGATATTCAATCAAAATAAGTCATAATTCAAGTGTCTAAATAAAATTTATTGAAATTTTCATATTAAGCCATTTTATTTTGTTTGAGGAAGTACATCATAATAAAGAATGGTGGGTTGGTTAAGAGGGTTGTTCAACTTCAATTAAGACAGAAATTAAGATTTTTCTTTAGGTTGAAAAGACTTTTTTTTTAATTAGTGATCAATGAGATTTGACTTATTTAAAACAAAAAAAAGATCTTAAGCTTTTTAAATTCAAGTAAAATCCCCCTAAATATAAAACATAAAAGATAAAATTATATTTAAAATTATTTACCTCGCTCTTAAATTGATCTTTCTACTTGACATGACGAGAAAAAAGAGAAAAGGAAAAAAGAAAGAAAAAGAGAAGAGGAGAGAGGTGAAATTTTCAAATTTTAAACTTGTGGAATTGAATAATGGGATAGTGGAGTCTTTTTAAAAGTTTAAGAAGTTTTAATATTCACTCAAAAATTTCCCAATTTTAATAGTGGCTTAATATATTAAATTTATTAGTAATAAATTTTTATTTAGGTATTTGAATTATGGAGTAGCTTATTTTAGTTGAGGACCTGAATATACGATAATATGTGTTTGTTAGACATACTTAAATTCAAATATTGAGAAAATATTTACGTATATTCTCAAGCATCTATTATATAGATAAAAAAAATCAGTTAAAATATATCACATTCTTTAATTATATACATTAATCTCATATAAGCCGTAGAACCCTTATTTATGATTATGTCTAATAGAAATATGTTATTATGTATTCATATGCTCAATTGAAACTAATTGCAATTTAATCTTAAATTAAACTCCATATGACTCGGCTCCATATAGGTCAAATTTGGGTCAATGAAACCATATCGATTAAAGTCGATATCTCCAAACCAATGACCAACTCGGACCCGGGACTAGTCGGATTGTAATTTTATTTAATCGACCCGACTCGACTCGAACCCTGGACTCCCAATATGCCAAATCATTACCTTCCCACTAAACAGGAAGGCATCATTATTGCCTCATTTTGGACACCACGAATCAGAATGCGGCACGTCACCACACATTTTCCTCTTCCTTCTTTCGAACTGCTCCTCACGTTCTATGGCCAACCACAACAACTTTCACTTTTGCACTATTATAAAAAAATAAAAAAAATAAATTATACTCTATATTTATATTAAATAAATAAATAAATATAAGACATATTTTTATTTATATATAAAGTATTACTATTATTAATTACGATTAAATAATATATATTTTTAATCATATTTTAAAAATAGTTTTCACGAAGAGAATTATTACTATTTTTTTCGGGTCAATAGTCAATTGGATTTTAATGGTCTGTCCAAATAATTTCAAAATTAATAGTCAGTCCTGTCTATATTTTTCAACTTGGAGTTTTAAATTAAAAGAAACCTTCGAGTCTTTTTTAAATACAGGAAAAGAGATTCAAGTTTTAATTAATATAGGTAGAATATACTTTATAAATATAAATCAATATTAATAACACATATTTTAAAAATCTCAAATTATTTAACAAAGTAACTTTTTTAGACAATAATTACTCGTTGAGTAATCATATGATAAATCTAACTCGAGGAAAATTAAGATTTAAAATTATGTGAAAACTAGTAATGAATTTTTTAAATAATTATTAAAATTTTAATATCTACTCACAAGTTTTTAATAATTTTCTCAAACCCATTTAATTGTGAAAGACTTGGTCAATATCCCTTTCACTTGTAGTATTTTCCAAGTTATACTTTTTAGCTTAAATTCTGCCACTGACATTTTTTTATTCTATCCTAAAATCAAGAATATTGACTTGTTTTTATTAGAAAATGTCAAAACGTAAAAGAAAAAATTAGAGGTAAATAGACGGCCAAGATGGGGACTTATTCAAATAATAATGACAAAAAAGAATTAGAAAACAAGCAATTTCAGTATAGATTCCATCTCCTAAAATGATTTTTTCTTTAATTAGTATCTATAACAATGTTAATAATTTTAGTAAAGGTGAAGAGTAGGTAATAATTTTTATATATTTTTTTAAAAAAGTAGAAGAAATGATGTAATCAGATCTACATTGAAGAGAGAGTCTAATATTCATCGATAAAATCACATTTCTAACGTTTGATAGATCTTTCGAAGAACTAACTATAATCATCTCGGAAGCAACTTCAATACAAAGAGTAGTGTAACAACATATATAAATATATTAACCTTAAATATACCATGTACTTTTTTCGACGAAAAAGACCCCTTGCACCCCCCATAGTTCCGCCCCCGAGTCCTCCTTATCCTCTCAAGACCAAATCTCTCTTTTCTTTCCATCAGATTTTACACACTACTTAAAATACAGATGATGAATCCTACACCTACCAACCAAAATTGTCTTAGAAAAGGATGGAAGAAAGAGTCATAAAGCAACGTCAATGAATCATAAGAAGTTAACAACAATAACATACTCAGTGAAATCCCACAAGTGGGTTATGAGATGGGTAGAGTGTATGCAGACGTTACTCCTTGCCTCGTGGAGGTAGAAAGGTTGTTTCTGGAAATAAGATGTTAGGTAAATGACAAGCTAGTTTCTTAAGGTATCAAGTACTATTCCTGGAAAAAGAAACTAAAAGAAGTTCCTTCAAAGGTAAGCAGATTAAGCAGCACGGGTTCCATCTTCACTCTGCTGAAAATGAAAGGAGATGACAAAGAGAATCCAGAAAAAGAAGGAACACAATATGTAAAAAGATGGGGTGAAGAATACAGCACATAATTCATTGAAGAATATACTGTAATGAAAATTCTCACTCAGATAAATGCACAAGAATTCATTCTTATAATTGCCAAGAAAGAAAGTTGATAGTAAAAGCATTTGATAAATCTACAATTGGTTGTGTGTAACACATATTTGAGCCATCAACTCTTTATTGTATTCCAACTGTTCTATTCAAATACTTCAGTGACCTTAGCTATGCGCTATACATTGACACACAAATAAAACACAACTTCAAATACTTCAGCGACATATCATGATATCACAGTAACAGTACCAAATACTTCCATTGACATATGATACCTCAGTAAATACTGCCAAGTACCAACACTGTCGGAGGAAAGCCTTGATATTGCTCTTGCGAGCATGTTCTTTTAACTAGCTGAATGTTACATCTCAAATTCTTGATCTTTTCAAACAAGTTATTTTTGAATTCTAGTTTTACTGAGATGTAACTGTTCCTTCACTGTATTTACTAGTGTATTTAGGGTGTAAATTTCCTGTAAGGCTTGCGATGAAACTCGCAGAGGTTGTGCTGTGTACTTCAAGAACTAACAGAGTGGATGTTTTTTATGCTCCTGTAACTAAATCTAATTAACCATGGCAAAATAATTAGTAGAGTAGTTAATAGATAGGAGTGCAAGGAAAATGTTCTCAAACAAATGTCGTACACTTAACAGATCCTAGTTAAAATCAACTTCAGAAGTATCACAATTTTATGTTTATGGACGGACCATCTTTTCACTAGCTATCTACTTATATCCTAATGCAGAATTACCACATTTTATAGCAAAGGGACATTTGATGGAATGGAAGTGACATACATAATTCCCGCAAGCACTGGCTTTCATGCTGTTAATGCACTTGCCTTCTCACGTCTTTAGATTGTGATCATTTGTCCCTGGACCAGTCCCCACTTTTACCTCCAGTTTTATGTTCAAGCCTGATATTTGTAATCTGAATATCCTTCGAAGCGGCCTTGCACATGTCATACACTGTTAGACTAGCAATAGTTACTGCTGTCAAGGCTTCCATCTCGACACCAGTTTTTCCATCTGAGGCAGCTTCCCCTTCAATTTCAACACTAAAATCTTGAGGGTTCAAAGCCAAGTCCACTTGAACATGTGTCAAGTTGATGTTGTGACATAGTGGGATGATATTGCTTGTTTGCTTCGCTCCACAAATTCCAGCTAACTTTGCCACACTCAGGACATCTCCTTTTCCCATTTGATTGGCTGAAACCAGATCAAATACCTTCTGTCCTAAAATAACCTTGCCACGTGCAATGGCCACTCTCTTGCTAATATCTTTAAGAGATACATCCACCATTTGAGCTTCACCTTTGCTGCCAATATGTGTCAATCCAGCAAAAGATTTTTTATCATCCATTTCAACAGTACTAAGCTTCAAGTCTTGTGTCGTACTTTGATTGTCAATGGAACCAGAAAGGCTAGACGGAGGAGGTTCACCAAATACAGATTCCATTTCCTAGTAAGAAGATGAGCAAAATTATTCAGAAAGCATCCAACACCTACTTTTTACAAGATTCAAGCAATAAAGCAAATAATTACGGCTAATAATAAAGTTGGTCACTGACAGCTCATAAAAATTGTTTCAGGTTCAACAGCTAAAGCTATGTCTCCCTCGTGAGTCATGAGAAATAATCAATTAGAATATGAGATTAAAAACTTAACTTCTTTTGCAAAATACGAGTCCAGAATTAACTATCTCCTCCCTTTTCCAACTTTTCATTAGTAAAAACCCCGGTAAATTTTCAAGTCACATCTTTTACACTCTGCAGATGAAGTCATTCTCAAAGCTCTGGCTGCAAATAAGCAAACATTTTGACCACCTAACATAAATGGTTCATGCACACACTCCAAGGTTTATTCTATAGAAGCTGACAAGAGGTAATTGGCCCTCTGTCTGCATTTTCCACCTAATGTGGCATTACGAAAAGACATTCTGGAAGGAACATTATAAAACATAGCTCGGTACCTATCAACACCAACCCTTTCAACCCGTTAGTTTCCCAATGGGACACAGGATGAGATTCCATCAGCTGATTGAATTTTAAAATGTCTTCATCAGAAAGATCTCAAGCCTTTAAAGATTGAACTACCAGTTCTTTATACTGTTAATGAACCATAACATTCATGTAATAAGTAAACATAAGCCTAAAGTCTCAAAAGAAAATTGGGAAAGTCTTCCGTTTGACCATATATTTTGAAGTTGAAACTTGCAAATTTGAGTTTTTAAAGTTGCAATTTTTGGAATTTGAAGTGGTTTTTGGACATACATTTTACTTAGAAAAGATTTCAAGTTTTGTGAGCGAAAGCCCAAAACTCCAAAAACTGATATAAGCCAGATTTTGGGAACTTGAAAACATTCTTGATCAGATTAAATTTCATGAACAAACCGACGTTTGAAGATAAATGTATAGCCAAACGCTAGCTAAGAAGTTGCTTATGGTATACCTGATTGAGCTCAGAAATAGCTTTAGACATATCATGGCTACCAATACTACTAAATAACCTTCTTGATAAAGGTAATGCTGTTCTTAATCCAACTCTGTGAAGAAACATCACTATTCAACTGCTCCAACAAAAACCCTTAACTGCAATTACACAAAATCACAAGGAGCAAAGTCACATTTTGACATAAAAGATATCAACTTTCATTGAGGCATTTGCACAAACACTTTGACTACTTTGCAATACAAAACGATTACTCCATAAAAGCTCGAAATGAATCTTGGGGTTAATGTAGAAACCAGTAAGTAAAGAGAAAAATTAACCTCACCTAGTGCCGGTCGTCAAGAAATGGTGAAATCGAATTGGCGGAAAGTCCCAATAAACAAAGAGAGAAGCAGGAGAATCAGTAAGATGTTTCGAGTTCGAGTCTGAATACAAGCGGCGGTAGGAGCACTGTATCCAAATATGAGACTTTGCTAGGTGAATTTAAATTTAGTTGCACTCTACATATAAAAATTAATAAAAAATTGATTTAAGACATAAGTTTAGTTCACTAATATACACTTTTTAAACATAAAATATTAAACTAAATTTATATCTCGTAGGACATGAATTTATATAAAAAATTATAATTGGATTAGATAATATTTGAACTTATGCCCCTAGAGCAGATTTTTTTTTTTTTAAAATACAATAAAAATTATCTAGCAAAATTAAGAACACTTTTTAAAATTAGCATTAAAAGTAAAAATTAGAGATAGAGAGGTTGTTAGTGTTTAAATTTTAACTTTATTTTATCTTAGTCAAACACTATAAAATTACTTAAAAAATTATTTTGATTCAAAAGGCTTTCTGTATTTGGCTTTATAAATTTTGAATTAGTGTTTTGCTTAAGACAGAAAGAATATATTAATACTTCAGACAAATATTGCAACATAGATGGTTCTATGGTCTAGTGGTCAGGACATTGGACTCTGAATCCAGTAACCCGAGTTCAAATCTCGGTAGAACCTCATTTTTCCTTTCTTTTTTTTTTTTTTTTGTGTGTGTTTAAGAAACATTTAGAGGATATTTTGCTCGAACTTTTCAAAAGTGTTAGTGTAGCTGTGTCAAATTCTCCAAAAATGCACTACTTTTAAAAGATTCAACATGTACAACATTTTTGTAAAGACTGAGCAACATAGCTAGAGTAGGGTGTCATCAATCATCCTACCAAACAAGTAATAGCTTTCCATCTTCTCCCTTCTGGAGTCGCTATTAATTGGACTTGGATTTTATTTAATGTTATTCTGTAAAGTTCAATTTCAAACCAATATTTCAAAAGTTATGAACTTTAAATTGGGATTTAATTACGATTCATAGCTATATGTAAGTAGAGGCGTATTCATATGTAAAGTTAAGGTGCACGTGCATTCATTAATTTCGGAAAAGAATATGTATATATATGTATATCTATCTTGGAAAACTGGTAGAAATTAGGATATAATTAACCGTTCACCCATGAAGAGCATAAGAGTGCCTTGTACCGCTAGTATAAGCCAAATGTACCACTTGCGAGACCAAGGTTCGAATTCAGCTAAAGCCATATTTTGTTGTTTTTATTTTAAGTTTATATTGATGCATCCAAAGTCTTCAAATCTTGGGTTCGCCTCTACATGTAAGAAGGAGGTGAGAGACGACCGAGATTGGGAGAGGGAGAAGATAGGCGAGCAAGATTTGACAGAGAGAGAGAGTGAATGCATATTGTATTTGTTCTACACGGTTGTATCACAAATACATAATTGATTTGTATCAACAAATACAATTGTATCAAGTGTATTAACATTACTAGAAATAAAAGTTTTTCCATCATGAATCAATGAGATATTCGTGCTATAGAACATGATTTTTCACCAAACCAACTCACTGAAAAAATGCATGGTGAGAAATAGATTCTCACTGAAATAGTGAAAAATTTCCCGATTTTGCTGTATGAAAATATTATTATTTTTTCTTCTCACCAACTCAATCAAAATATTTGTGCTACTAGCGAATAAACTTTTTTCAGTGGGAAATTTTGGTGGAAAAGTAATAATTTTTTAGTAGTGTAACAAATACAGTTGTATCAACAAATATAATTTGTATCAACGAATATATCAAATATATCAACAAATACAATTTTATCAAGTGTATATGTTCCTTGGGTATTCACTATGTATCACGTGTATAAACAAATACAGTTGTATCAACAAATATAATTTGTATCAACGAATATATCAAATATATCAACAAATACAATTTTATCAAGTATATCTATTCCTTGGGTATTCACTATGTATCACGTGTATAAACAAATACAATTGTATTAAGTATATCTATTTCTTGTATATTGACTATGTATCACGTGTATCAATGAGTATTGTATCAAGTGTCTCTATTTCTTATGTATTCACTATGTATCACGTGTATCAACAGATACAATTATATCAATCATTGCAATCATATGTATCAACACAATATGTTTAGATGGAGGAACACAATTTCTTCAATGCTGAAGAATCTTCCAGTACTTTTTTCTTAGTTGAACAAGCTCCTACATTTCAATGGAATGCCCATAAGGTTAGATTTTTAAAGACTCCTGATAATCTTTATTGATCACTTCAGAAGAAGAATAAAGAAAATTATATATATATAACGGGGGATTAAATTTCGTATCATACCATAAAATATCAATATAAATACAGAGAGAGATGGAGTAAAAAGGGAGAGAGAGAGAGGAAGAGGGACGAGAAAGTAAGACAGGAGAGCGAGAGAGGAAGAGAAAAGAGAGAATTGCTATTAAATCTTAAATATAACTATGTAATATAATTTTTAAATTATAGTTACATATAATAAATACAAAGCACCTATTTACATTATTTTATAATTTTTCCAATATTGAGCATAGGGTAATTGGTCCAATGATCCTGCACTATTATTTTAAAATATGAGTCCCAATCTAATATGTTAGTCTAAATCAACATTCAACTCATTTCATCAATTGCTCCGTCTGTTTCTAGGAGGATCTCAATCTCAATTAATTAATGATAATAATTTAATTGTCATTAAATATATTATTTAGTAACAATTAACATTATTTGTAAATATTAAATCTGAATTCAATAGCAATTAATTAATATCGGTAAGAATTTTAATATTTTTTGTATTAATATACATATTTATTACTATTTAAAACTATTTTTACTGTAGTATATATTTTTTTAAAAGTTGAATATTGATTAAGAAAAGTCTGACATGTCTTTTCTTTTGTGAACTAGATTAGATCAAACCATTCATTTGTTTTACTTGCTGGCAATTGAGGTGCCAAATCTTGTACTACATCAAAATATCAGGTGCTGCCACAAAATCATTTTTTTTCCAAAACCAAAAATTATTTAAAGATAAAGTGGTCGTTATCCATGACGTATTCAAATTTCATAAATAAATTATCACATGAGACCTGATCAGCAAGGAAAAGTTTATTAAAAAATACAAGTAGAAAAGTAAATCACATGACTAATTTTCCACTCAAAGGCAATAATCACTCTATATATATATATATATATATATATATATATATATAAAA
>JAJOOO010008264.1:0-46980 GCA_029582685.1 Solanum piurae | reverse complement strand
TTTGGGACGGACTAAAAAGGAAAAGGTGCCACATAAAATGGGACAGAGGGAGTATTACTTTTTGATTTTCTAAGATGATAATTTTTTCATTTACCATTTAAAATTATCTTGATAATTTTCTGTTGATCATATTCAGAATCACGGTGAGGAGATATCACTACGTCTTCGTACAGACGACCTCAAGGGTTTCAGGAAGTATGATAGCATCAAGAAGACACTCTTGCATGAACTTGTGGGTGGTCCTGTCTCACTCTTTCTTGTCCAACTTAAAAATATTTGAAAATCTAAGTTCGTGCTTTTGAGTTTCATGATGAATTCTGATGTGCCTCTAACTTATATTATTTCCATTTTCAGTCACACATGGTACATTCGGAACATGATGTGAACTTCTATGCTCTTCTTAAGCAGGTAAAAGGTTATTTAGTCTCTTTTTCCATTCTTTGCTTCCTTGAGGTGGCAAGATGTTCAAGAAATGTTTAATCAAAAGACTGGGACGGTCCTTTTTGAGCCCCGAAACTCGATTAGTCCTGTTTATCTCTGCAATATTCTTGTTAAATGTGCAGAAGTTATTAAGAGTAGATCTTTCTTGCAGCTTAATGAAGAAGCTGCTAAGTTGGACTGGACTAAATCAAGAGGTCATACCGTGAGTGGTCACAATTTGCAGCACTATGAAGACGATGAGGACAACGATAATCTAATTGAGTTATCACATAAGCTTGGAGGACAAACTTCAGTTTTCAATGCTCGAGCATCTTCAGTGGTTGCTGCCTACAGCCGTTTAGCACAGGCATCCACCAACCCCTCAGAAGCAATTGATATGCATCAGGCATCTAATGCTGGTGATTCACTGCAATCCAATCATGGAGATGCTCTAGTGGAAAAGCAACCGAATGATGTGGAAGTAGTTAGTGTTGATGTCCCCCCATTTGATGATCAAAGAGAATCTGAACCTGATCCTGATGATTGCGGGACTGGCTCTCCCATGAAACATGAGCCTCATATGGAACTTGATTCTGATGATCATAAGATGAGAAGCCTTCCGCCTCCTTTGGAAGCTAAATTAAGTGAAGAACCTGACCCGGATGATTGCTCTGCAGAAAAACACAATACAACAACTCCTACTTCTTTGGAACCTGATCCTGATGAGCGCATTATGGGGATCGAAAAGAAAGTAACAGATGGTCAAAATAGCCATGTTTCATTGGGGCACCATGTAAATGAGGAAGAGAGAGGATCTTTTACACACACCAACCAAGATGATTTTTCTGAAGGAATTAAGCTGGTAGAGCCATGTACTGATGATAAGGATATAATACCAGATGGAGTCTCTAGTATAGTGATTGATGAGCCTGATCCAGATGACCAGGAATTGCAGAGGATACAAGATCCTGTTGCCATCATTTGCAGTCGACTGCAGAAAGCAATAGGTGTGTTGAGATCTCAAGCTACTCCCTTGGAGGTCTCTAGGGTTGTGCAAACTATATTGAAAATCACAAGGTATGTCAAACATGAATCTGCCATTTAGATTTGGAATTTTTTTGTCATTCATGAGCTTTGGATTTAAGTTGGCAATGCAACTGTTTGTAGGAATGCAATTGAACACCCAGATGAAGTGAAATTCAGAAAGCTGCGGAAGGTGTGCAATTTATTATGATGGTCTTAGGTGATTTAGTTTTGTCTAGATTTCATCTTAATTTGTTCATCACAATTGATTGGTGGATATTGCAGGCTAATCCTCTAATTCAGAGGGATGTGGTGAATTATTCAGGTACATGTTCTTCTACTCTATCTATTGCAATTTATTTCCTTTCTGCAAAATTCCTTCCCCAGCAGTTCTCTTTCCCCATCCCTTACTTTCATGTTGCCTTCAGAGAGCTTTCAGCGCTGTTACCAATCCAACACAGCTAAATTTTCTCTTCATTTGAGATCCTTTGTCCACCTGCCTTAAATCGATACGTCTTAAATAAAGCTCTTCTTCTCTTTATCAGGTGGCGCTTGTAAATCACACTTCGTGAAATTGTGCTTTCAATTTTGCAAATCTTGCTGATTGCTTCCAATTTTGCAAGAACAATTTACCACTTCACTAATTACTGAAGCATAAATTTTTCACTCTAGCCCTAATTCTATGTTTAAAGGCATGCATGAATTGCCATCGTCTTTCCATGTTCCTAACATTTTGGTAAAAGATCTCTGGAAAATAAGTCAATGATCAAGTTGATGTACAAGCTAGTTTAATTGACCAAGGCTAGGTTTGGTATTATTTTGAAATTCTGTTCGGGTGAAGTATTTGCATGGTGATATTCGTTATAGATGTTATTTGCAGAGGTTCAAAATGTATTTGGTGATCCCATGAACATGCATGCAACACAAAGGAAATGTATCAACATCATTATCACACATTGTTTATCTTTTGATGTGAAATTTACTAGTACTAGTCAAAGTTATATGCTTCTTGATCATTGGGTGCTTCTTCTCCTTCTCTCTGCATGCTTGGTGGGCATCCTCATCTGTAAATACTCACTAACATTTGCCCTCCTCTGTGGTTGCAGCTGCAATGGAGATCCTGTCTGTGATTGGATTCAGTGAAGACGCTATTATCGACAACACTGGTAGGACGGAAGCTTACTTGGTCCTTAAAAGGAATGATCCAGGATTATTGTGGCTTGCCAAGTCTTTCCTTGAAACCTCCATTGCCTAGAGGACTTCGTACCATATGTAAAATTGATTCATTTGTTTGTGAAAAATCTAATAAAGGATGAAGACATTCTTTATGGTATGTGGTATTTGGGCATTTTTCCTATGTTGTAAATCACATTCTGAAATTGACCTTTTCCTTGTACATACATCCTTGTAGGAAATTGAAACAATTGTACTTTTATTTCTAAATTTGTCTAATTTACTTCAATTTGAATAAATTATATTTTAATATTGCTTTATATGATTGTCTTCAATTCTTTTAGATGTTTTATTAAACATTCGACCTCAAACTAATTAGATTATCAAATAATTAAATTTTAAAAATATTATTTAACTATGAATATTTTTAATCAGTATAATATTAGTTTTTGTAATTTAAAGTGAAATATTATATAAATAAAGAAAATAATACTCTAATTAGCATATTCAACGAAGTGAAATTTTAATTTTATTTTTATACACTTTTAGAATAATTTGGATTATTTATATAACAATTGTTTTATTGAAAATGTTTATAAAACTATAATCAATAAAAGTGATTTAAACATTTATGTTGTTCCGTAACATACAATAATTTATATATGTTTATTCTTATCTAACAAAATATTACAAGAAATGTTATATTGTCAATTGAGAAAGATTTAATTATTAAATTATAATTAATTACAATATATTTCTTTTAGATATGAGAATAAAATATATATAAAAAATAAATAAATGTAACTCTCTTTTCTAAATTTTGGCGTTAGGCCATACATTCTATTGAGCCGCCCCTGCGTAAAAATATATTAAATATTTGTCGATACATTCTCCACATTCATTCGTAATGCAAGTTGAAGTGGCTCTTGAGTTTTGTTGTTATAAGAAAATTATGTTATTTAAATTACTCTTACATGATTTATTTATTAGTTGATCTTAAATAATTTGGTATTGAGTGAGTAAAGAGAATGAATTATGTGCATGAGGAATGTAAGTTGGCTAGTTCTAAGGCTATAAACAAATTGTCAGGAGATGAAGTAGAATTGTTATTGTTATAGATATTACCTTCACATGGTGGTGTAATGGTTGAGGGTCAACATTGTTCCTTACATTTGAGGAAGGTACCCTCTTGAGGTTGCTCAACTACTTGACCAATATAACAGGATATTTGCTGAACCTCAGAGAGCACCATTTGATCATAAAATTTCTTTGGAACCTGAGTTAAAACTGTTAATATCAGGCCGTACAAATACTCAGCCTTGAAGAAGGGCATTATAGAGAAGTTGGTTACATGTTTAAGCAAGATGTCATCCAGTATAGCAATAGCCCATTCTCTTCTCTTGTAGTGGTAGTGGGAAAGAAAGATGGTTCATGGAGGTTATTTGTTGATTATAAAGAGCTTAACCAAAGCACAATAAAAGATAAGTTTCCTATTTCTATTATAGATGATCTTCTGGATGAGCTAGCAAGAGCCAAATTGTTCTCCAAAGTGGACTTGACCACCAGATCAGAATGGTTGTGGAGGACATTCCCAAAACAATTTTAAAACTCATATGAGACATTATGAGTTTTTGATAATGCCCTTTGGATTGACTAATGCACTTTTCACTTTCCAATGTCTGATGAACCATGTTTTTCAAAGATACATGAGAAAGTTTGTTTTGGTCTTTATTAATGACATTCTGATCTATAGTAAGTCATTATAGGAACACCTTACTCATCTATAGATTGTTTTCGATATCATGGTGCAGCAACATTTATTGGCGAAACAATCCAAATGTGTGTTTGGGATTTCTAAAGTGGAATATTTAGGCCATTTCATATCTTGTGAGTGTGTTTCTACTGATCCCAAAAAAATTCAAGTTGTGCAACACTGGCCTACTCCGGGAAACCTTAAACAACTTAGAGGTTTCTTAGGCCTAGCAGGGTATTACAGGAAATTTATTAAGGGATTGATGTCCTTAGTAGTTCATTTACTGACTTGTTGAAAAAGGACAACTTCATATGGTCTGACAATGCTACTCAAGCTTTCAATAACTTAAAGGTAGCATTGACATGTGCTCATGTCCTGGATTACTTGATTATTCTATTCCCTTTGTTGTTGAGACAGATGCCAATGGCTTTGACATTGGTGTTGTATTGATGCAAAATGACCACCCCATTGCTTTTATTAGCAAGGGTCTTTCTAGGTGCCATGCTGCCTTCTTTGTGTATGAAAAAGAATTTATAGCTTTGGTGTTTGTTGTTACTATGTGGTCTCACTATTTGCTTGGACAACATTTTATTGCGAAGACAGATCATAAAGCATTAAAATATTTGTTGGAACAAAAACATCACACAGACTCGCAGATTAAATGGTTAGCTAATTTGTTACCATTCGATTTTGAGATCCAATATAAGAAGGGCAAGGAAAATTTAGTTGCTGATGCATTATCTCGAATCCAAGGTGCTGAGCTTATGTCCCTTATGGTGTCCTCAGTTCAGGTGGATTTATGGGATGAAATCAAAGCTAGCTGGTTGGCTGATCCAGAATTGAATGCTTTGATTCAATCTTTGCAGGTTCAGCCTCAAAAGCACTTTACCTGATTCTCAGATCAACTAAGAAGAAAGGGTAAATTGGTTATTAGCAAGGATGCTACTCTTAGGACTAAGATTTTATCTTTATGGCATTCTACTCCTACCGGTGGTCACTCAGGTATTGATGGTACTACCAGAAAAGTTTTGACATACTTTTATTGGAAGGGCATTAGATCCGACATAACCTCCTTTGTGAAGAAATGAGTTGTCTGCCAGAGGAACAAGTATGATACTTCAGCTTCACCTGGTTTGCTCCAACCTTTACCCATTCCATCCCTTCCTTGGACTGACATTTGTATGGATTTCACTGAAGGTCTTCCTATGTCTAAGGGAAAAACAGTCATTTGGATGATATTTGATAGGTTAACAAAGTTAGGACATTTCATTGAATTGTCTCATCCTTACCGTGCTCAATCACTTGTTCCAATTTTGTTGGATAACATCTTCAAATTATATGGTTTCCTGCTACCATCACCAATGATAGAGATCCACTTTTCATTAGCATTATTTGGAAAGCCTTCTTAAATTCCCAAGGGGTTTCCTTGCAAACTTCTACAACTTATCATCCTCAAACTGATGGTCAATCTGAGGTTTTAAATAGATGTCTTGAGACCTATCTCAGATGATTTTGCATTGATGCTCCTGCTGATTGGGTGTCCTACTTGTCCTTGGTTGAGTGGTGGTACAATTCCAACCCTCATACTTCTATTCAAACCTCACCCTTTGAGCTCATATATGGCTATCCTCCTCCCCTACACCTTCCTTACTTGCCTGATGATTCTACTTCTAATGTTATTGAGGATCTGATGTGACTTCAAGCTTCATTTGGCTAAAGTCCACTTGCATAGAGCTCAACAAAGGATGCAATCTCAAGCCAATACCCATAGGTCTGACAAACACTTTCAGGTTGGAGATTGGGTGTTTGTTAAATTACAGCCATATCGACAGTCTTTCCTCTCTATTTTTCCATACCACAAATTAACTTCCACATATTTTAGTCTTTATCCTATTGTTTAGAAGATAGGTGTAGTTGCCTACAAACTTCTTCTTCCCCTGAAGTCCTTATCCACTCCACTTTCCACATATCTCAGCTCAAGTTCTGTCCTGAACTGCCTACTATTATTGTTCACCCTCATGTCCTTGATTTGTCTAGTCTTCACTGCCCGAAACCTGAGTGTATCTTGGAGCGACGCATGATCAAGTGAGGTAAAAAGGTTATAGCTCAGTGGTTGATTAAATGGTCTGGCCTTGATCATTCTTATGTTACTTGGGAGTTGGTTTCTACCCTCAAGACTCGATTTCCTTATGTCACCCTTGAGGAAAAGGGTGTTGTTTCACAGGGGGGTATTGATACCAATATGAGTTAAGTAACATCCACATAAGCATCTAAGACATCTTATTCACGTGCTAGGAGGCCACGTCAGTGCTGAGTAGGCTTGATCACACCATTTGCATTCTGATTTTAGGAGAAAAAATTAGTTACTTCTATTTCCTGCTATTTTCATTGTAATTGTTTTCAGTTTTCGGATTGTAGTATAAGTAGAATTGTAATGCTCTTGTAACGGATGATTTGAATGTTTTAGCTCAATACAATTTTCATTTCTTCTCTAATTCTCTCTCAAGTTCTCCTCTGTTCTTCCTCTTTCTCTTAATTCTTCTTCTTTCTCATTCTTTTTTGCATTTTGTTCCCTTGATACCTCCATTTTTGGTATCATGAAACTATATATATGAGAAATTTTCAATACTGCAAATTGCAAGTTGTAGTGTCTCTCTATTCTATTGATTTTTAGTTTTTATTTTTTTTCCTTTCACTATTGTTCTATTCTGTTGTTGTTGTTCTATTATGTTGTTGTTGTTGTTTTATTCTGTTGTTGTTGTTGTTGTTATTGTTGTTGTTGTCATCGTCATCGTCTCGATTTAATTATTCATCATACATTAATTATAAGGCATTCACATATTCTATCACAAAATTCTACGCATAAATAATATTAAAAGATCAATAAGGTATAAAACATTAATGATTAGAAAAATTGATCTCAACTACCCTTATTAATAAGTGAACAACAAAGGACGAACACAGCATAAAAGAATTGTACAAAAAGCATTTTAAATTGTACAGTTCTATTCTTTCCATTAAAGCACGTGTACTGTTATATTGTAAACCTAAAGTGTACTGCTTTTTCTATGTATAGAACATGTGTACTGCATCCAAACCTAAATATTGAACACTTTTCCTCCTTCCATTTTCTTCCTTCTTCAACTTCTTTCTCTATTCGAAAATCAAAGCTTGGAGATGATGAATTAATCAAAGTTGAGGAATTGTTTTATTTTTTCATGAAATGGGTGATCCTCCAAGAGTGATAAAATACTTGTTGACTGAGCGTCTTGATTTTGAGCAAGATCCCCAATCGGAATCGTCAAAAATCAAAAGTCCCATTGAAGGTGAAATGGAGAATAAAAAAGCCCTGTGCAGATATCAATAGTGAATTTCCCTGAGTGCAGCTAAGCAATGAGGTAGCCTGGGTTGCTGTATATATATTTACTTAAATTCTTCACTATAAATGAGATATTTGATTTCAAAATTTAAAAGAAGATGAATACTGTTTTTCTAAATAACATTTGACCATTTTTACATGATTAGTGTATAAAACTTACATTTTAATAAAACTGTGATGTGAAATTATCATACTAATTTAGAATGAACTCAATGACACCAAATGGAAATTGTATTACTAACTGTGGGAAATATTACTGATAATTAATTGCAGGGAAATTAAAAGCTACAAAGAAGGAGATGAGAACGACAGATAGAATGGGGGTGAGGGGATACAGAACTTTCACATAAAACTCGCCTGCTCTAATTCTTATGCTACTGGGTATTTATAGGTAGGGCCAACACTCTTAATTTCTTGCTTCACACTTCACGCGTTCCATCCCTCGGATGCCAAACGAAATCTGCTAACTTTGTTGGATGCTTTCTCACTCTTGTACTGTGTCTCACGCTTTCTGTTAATTGGGGAATGCTGAAATGGATGCTATCTCGGCTAGGTGTATGCGTAATTTCAATTGCGTTAAGTGTTCAGAATAAATTAGTATCATAATATGTAGAAATTAAATTAATGGACTTTGGTATCCTGCATTTGATAGCCTGAATGAAAAAGTCACTAACCTTTCAAGTCCAAGAGTTCATTAAGAAGTTGCCTCCTCCGTACGTTTTGTTTCTTAATGCAAGCATCTAATACTCCAAGTTCATCTGATATGTGATGTATATGAGAAGAACTAAAAATTGATCACTTAAGTTCATAATGAATGTGATATGTCCATGAGTTTACCTTTAATCTTTGAAATGACAGCCTTAGCCTTATTATTACTGTTTTCATATATCTTGTTATCAGATGACTTTGGTTGCAGGACCTTGATTATTGTGTGTTTTCATTCCTTTTAAATGTTATTTGAAAAAAAAATACATTAATCTTCTATCTTTAGAAAAATGTAGCAATAATATAAAGGAAAGAGCATATTGGGGAAAGTAACTCTCGAGTATGAGTTTCGTTTTCTTAAGCACCTCCCTAATACATTTGTACTACCCTGCAAACAAGAAAATATTTGGTTTCCAACTGTCTTTGGCAGGCCAACAAGTTATATTAATTGATGATTCCTCTGTGGTTCAGCTTGATTCTCTTATCTAAACCTTGTCTAAGATTTGATAACAGTTTTTCAATTGTCGACTTTTATATATATTTCTTATATTCTTCTTTGTCCTTCTTCATGTTTTCCAACTGCAGGGAGAATTCTGATTATTTTTTTGAAATTTTTGCTACTGGAAAGGAAGCCCTTTTAAAGTGTTCAGGATAATGGTAATGACTTATCTTCCTCCTGTTCCATGTTATTTTTTCTGTTTTCCCTTCCTTTATGGCATTTTGAAAGAAAGACGTGTTAGAGTTTCAGAGCCTGCTATATGATAAATCCAAAGGTGATTTGCATTTTTTTTTTATGTAGTAACATGTTGTTTTTGAAAGGCATCACGGAGATGCAAATTATATGCACACAAGCATGGTTAGCTCCTAAGAACAAAAAAATATATTTAATCAGGGAATTAGCCACAAGCAAAGAATGGTCTCTAAGTCATATTGAGCGAGCTAATGAAATCTAAGAGGGGGTATATATCATTTACTGGGGATAAATTGCTCCAACGGAAGATGTTAAGAAGGCAAAAGGATTTCATACTGCTAATTGGAATTGAGATACCATCAAAACATCTGAAATTTCTTTCCTTTCACATACACCAAATAAATACATGATGAAATCATGTGTCAAATTTTCTTGATATCAACTTCTCTAAGACTTCAATTTCCCGGTGCTTCTTTTACACTCGAGGGGAGAGTCCAGTTGATGCCAACAGTTGAAATGAACATATCTCAAAGATTTGTTGCCACTAGAAAGTGAAGAAATAAATGATTCACAAATTCTAGGATATTGAGACAGATGAAACATCTGTTTACTAAAGTTTCCTCCCGTTTAGATTATTGAGGGTTAGGATAGCATTTACCACATAATTTAAATTATTACTTGATTCAATTATGTCTTGCCCAAAAATTTGTTGAAGTAAATGCTTCAGTAATGTATCAGATGATGCGAAGGATCAGATATTAGTTTTTTCTTACTAAAAGAACTTTAAAACATGACTATATATGATGAATTTTTTTTATTTTAATCTCAACTCCTTAAGAGTGACAAATAAAGCTGAGTTAGAAGCTTTACTTAAACTGTCAAATGTCAAAAAATGTATCGAGTTTAAAGCTTTGCTTAACTATTCTCCTCTTTGTTTTCTACTATATCTAGATTAGCATATATAAAAGAAGATAAACCCATGTTTGATGCTAAGAACTAATAACACAAGAATCATTATGATTTTGTACTTTATGTTTGTTTTTCCACTCTTTACTTTTACAAGAGTTCCTCTGTTCTGTTGTTGTTGAGGTCACGATATATGATATCACTTCACTATGAATTGATTTATTTATCATCTAGGGCAGAGAATGCAGCTGATTCTTCTCGATACCTACCACTTCAATTGGTATTTTCCAAAAACAAAACAAGCATGAGATAAGACATTCAACGACAATAGGCGTCTCCATGTTTCCTTACTTTTGATTACACCACCTTAATTTTGTTTCATGTTTGATCGTTAGAGAAGAGCGAATAGATCAACATCTGATTTATATCGGCAGAAAGTGTGTGGCTGCAGGTGTGTCCGACTCTATCTCTGTGTCCGACTATGTACTACTCCGGCTGGAACTGTGTGTGGTGCTTCTGCTTTCACTTGTCAGTTTCTACCTATTGTTTAAGAGATGAAAAAATGAAGTATTTTGTAAAATCTGCTTGGATAAAAAATGAAGTATTTTGTAAAATCTGCTTGGATAAGCTCAATTTTAATGGGCACTACTGATGTATTTTGTTTTGGATTTTTGGATTCACAATTGTTACCTTTGAAGGCACTCTTCAATGTAAATTAAGTATGTACTTATTCGTTGTACTTTTACATTAAAGTAGTTGTGGGTTTATGCTATCCTTTCTGCAACTTTACCATATGTTGTAAAGCATTCACCGCATTAAAATGTTAAATGTTGGGCCTGTGCTAAGCACGGACCATGCCTCTCTAGTATATATATATCCTATTGATTTTTAGTTTTCATTTTTTTTCCTTTCACTATTGTTCTATTTTGTTGTTGTTGTTGTCATCGTCGTCGTCGTCTCGATTTAATTATTCGATCCTACATTAATTATAAGGCATTCACATATTCTATCGCAAAATTCTACGCATAAATAATATAAAAAGATCAATAAGGCATAAAACATTAATGATTAGAAAAATTGATATAATATATATATTGAAAAATCTATAGTAATCAACTACTTATCTTATCAGCACCACCATTATTTGTTTAGCTGCTCATTTGTGACTTTGTGTATGCTTTTTTAAAAAAAAATAGATGCTCCATGCCAAATGAAAACAACTTAAAATAAAAAAGTTACCTAGTATAATAGAAGAAATAATTATTAGCTATTGAGGTGAAAAATAGTGTTATCTTTATGCTACCATGGTATATATAAACGTTAAAATCTTCAAAACATTTCAAATAGAAAGAAATAAAGGCTTTTTTGACAAAGAGAAACTGCATCTATAATATGATTTTCTTGCTACTGAGAGGGAGGGATAAAGTCAAGAAACATAGATACTTATACACATTGATTATCAAGAAGAGATTAACTAATATTCACCAACAGTGTAAGATATTTTTTACACGATTTGATTACTGTTCAAAGTTGAGGGAAAATTTGATTTTAAAAGCAAAATTTGGGAATGAAAATGATTTTCACCATTTATAATAGACCTGCACAATTTGACTAGAAGTTCTTATTACAGACAAACGTTAAAACCTAGGTATGTTTCTCATCAAACATAAGTTCTAACTTTAGCCCATAAGGTTCAAGATATTTTAAGACAAATCTGCTTAATTGACCAGAAATTTCAACCTTATAAAGAGTTAGAGCATAGATATGTTGCCCATCATACATAAATTCTAACATCTGCTTATAAAATAGACATTTAGGATATTTCAAAAACTGTGAATCTGTTCAACTTAAGTCTAGCAACGGGACCTGAACTGGGACTATTGGAACCGGTCCGGAACTGGCTTCGTCCACAAGGAAAACAATCGAAACGGAACCGGTACTGGTACATCTGAGATTCTTGGTCCTTACCGTCCAAGACCGGTACAGTACTGAAACGGTCCAAAACGGACCGATAAATCGGGTCTAACGACTATTTTTTAAAAAAATAATTAATTAAAGTCTAATTTAAAATTATTTAAAAAAATATATATTTCTTTTTTAAAGGTCTAATTTAAAACTAAAATATTTCAAAATATATAACTTATTAATTTTTAAAAAAAATAAGATTTTGAACTCTTAAAGTTTAAATTTCAAACTTTAAAAGTTTAAATTTTATGTCAAACTTTCAATTTTCAAATTTTTAAAATTATAACTTAAGTTTGAACTTTGAAACATTTGATAATTGAAATATGATAAAAAAAGAAAGACTTGTATTAAATTGAAGACAATAATAATAAAAATTAAGACGAATAACTTATAATTTTATTAATAAAAATTAAATAGTACAATTTATGTTATAAATATTGTTGGGACCGAAAGTGATTAGGGCGTCATGCGGAAGCTTACACTTGCAAATCATATATGGTTGATAAATCAGACGACAAATAAAAGTATACTAAAGATATATTATTGATATGGTTTGGTCAAACGACCTACATATTGAAAACTAATATTAAAAATAAAACATAATTATGTTTAGGAGAAAATCTCACCACAAACAAGACTCTTAAACGACTACATTATGAATGTTATTGTGTTATGTTATGAGAATAGGAATTTTCATTTTATAGATCTCCAAACTTTTCCTCTAAAGAAAGAATAAACCAACTATGGAAGAAAATTATATTTTCCTTTCAGAAAAAATTCAAACATTTATGGTAATACTTTGACTTTTCTTTAAGGAAAAAAAATAAACTTTAAAATAAGGTACGAAAATCAGGACAAAACCCTAACAAATATTAGTAGATGACCTAATCTACGCAACCACCTTCTAGGAATGGTTCAGATTGAGTTAGACCTCGAATTATCATACTAATATTTGAAGCTCCCAAAGAAGTCATGTCTTAAATCATTTAACATTTCTCTTGTAACATGATCTGGATTTGGTTGATCGGCTAGTTCCTCCAATGCATCAATGTCGTCGTCATTAAAATCTTGCAACATTTCATCAATATCACTTTCAAATTAGGTAGGTAAAGCTGGACGCCCATAATTCCTTCTCTCGGCATTAATCCAATCTCTAAATAATACCAATATCTCCAAACTGTATGATGCTAATGAATACATATGCTCTCCAATTTGAACTCTTGTTGCACTAAAATGCCCTTCGAAGCTACTAAAGATGCTTGAATAGCTAGCACATCTCGAGCCACCGGTTGAAGTTTTGGAAATTCCTTGCCACGATTCTTCCACCAATCTAAAAGGTCCAGTATACCTTGTGGATCCTTAATAGTTTCAGTTCCCTGATTAAGATATACATCAAAATCATTCTTTTCATCAATAGCAAGAACAAGATAACTTTCTAGCATATCATCAATATTATCTTCATCATATACACACCTAGAAGTTTCAAGTTCTTCATTACATACTACTTCATTTGTTCTACGAGGATTATACAAGTCATACAATTTTTTAGCTTCAATTTTTATACTATCTTTAACTGTTGTCAAGCTAGGTAATTCAAAATCTTGAATATCTAAATTTAAACATATTTTTTCAACTATTCGTGATGCATCCAACTCTTTGTAAGTTGGGTTTAAAAAACAAGCGGTTAAATAAATTTGAGGAATAGGAAAAAAATATTTTTAAAATTTTTCAATCATAGACTTAACAAAATCTTCAAACCTTGGACTATTTTTGAATTTATAAAATTTACTTGATTTTAGCACAAATATTTGATAAAACTAAGCAAATAGTTGGATAATAAAGTTTAGAAATTTGTTTTGCAGCTAAATAAAAAACTTTTAAAAATTCTCGAAGTTCTTTTACGTCGTTCCAATCATTATCATCAAGTCTATAGTCCATATTTGAATTATAAGCATTCCAAATCATTTGTAAAGGTTTTCTATATTCATAAGCAACTTGAAGCATTTCAAATAATGAATTTCATTTAGTAGCCACTGATTTTGGAATTTTTCTAGGGGAAAGATTAAGTTCACGACAATAATTTTTAAATTCTCTACGTCTAGCATTTACTTGACATTTAAAAATAAAATGACATGTTGTTTCACATTTTATGCAACCATTATTATACATTTTTATACCATTTCTAACAATTAAATTATATATGTGTGCAGCATCCCTAATATGAAAACCATCAATATAAATAGGGCAAAGTGTCGATTTTAGTATTTCAACAACAGATGTATTATTAGAAGCATTATCTAGGATGACACTAATTACTTTATTACAAATTTCATAATTTTCTAAAACATCTATAATAGTTTGAGCTATGTAACTAACTAACTATCGATTTTATGCATTTAACAATATTTATAATATTATTTTTTTTGCATAATCCAATTTTCATCGATCCAATGACCAGTAATAATGAAATATCTAATAATCATGGTTTGGGGTGAGTCTTATTTGGATAAATAGTTTCACAATTGGGTCTGTTTTGTGTAGTTTTCCCTATACAAAGTATGTATTGTATACATATATATGTTGATGATGGTCTGCTCAACATTTGTAGCCTTGAGGCCCAAAGTTCACACTTCCTGCAAAATGCCCAATATGTTGGCTCAATAACCTATTAGCAATCGATCCGAATATAAAAACTAAAAGGAAGTTTGAATATTGTGGTACCAGTCACCTGTTTTGAAACTTCCAATTCTAATCGAAACATAGTTCCAACAAAAAGCTTAGAAGCATCTAGGATCTACGTGAATTTTAAGATCGAACATGATATTTAAGGATCAGTTTAAACAAATCAAAGAAGGCATTAAGTGTCTATGAGTGAAAGCAACAATTGATGCCCTTTGCGAGTATCCAAGTCCCATTTGTGGAAACATTAATGATATAGTATTTATGAGCAACGATCTGATTATTCATGAAACTCTATCGATCGAAGGTGAGTTTTGTCTTCAATTTCCTCTTGCTAATTTCGTAAAGTATTGTTTATATATTAATTATAGATCGTTGGAACTGTCTTTTTCTTGCTAATTCGATAATTTTGATTATGTTTTAATTCACTTCATTTTCCTTTCTTTCTCTTTTATTCTTAAATTAGTTGAAGATTTTTTTATTTTTTTATACATCTTATTGAGTTTATTAACGATATATAATTAATTACTTTGTAAAGAGACTTATAGGGAAATCAGATAAAATAAATATCCACCTATTTTTATATTTATTTATGAAAGTCTAATTGTATTCCTCAATAAAGTATACAATCTTCGAAACTCAGTCTCTCGACTAGCACAGATTCAAGTCAGATAAGTCCACTAAAGAGGATAAAATGGACCTATCACAAAGTTCTTCATCCATAGCTCAAACTCGAGATCTTTGATTAATAGTATTAGAATGAATTTCAATGATTCCTCCTGTGGAAGGGATTTGAGAGATTCCCTCAGCACCTCCTTATGTTGGTAAGTTTTGATATCTTTATTCATTTATGATTTCACCAATTTATTATTCCTCTATATATATATATATATATATATCATATATAATGTTTGATGATAATTCTGAAATTGTTGAAGAAAATCATTTCCCAATAATAAATATGTTTCTAATTTATCATAGGCAAATATTTTATTTATAGAAACAATTTTTTATCCTAAAATTCTACTTTTTCTTTTGACTGTGATAGTCTTTCTTTATTTCCTATAATATCAATCATTGATATGTTATTTTTATTGATATCCCATAATTAAATTTAGAGCAATTTGAAAAAGGTGAAAACCTTGAACAAAAAGATGAATGAACTAGATGAACTAGTTTATGCATTAGAAGACCTTGATCTTTCAAATCAAAAATTAAAAGTTCTTATGAACAAAGGAGATACAGGAGGACCCCAAGGGGAATTCGTTAAAGGGGAAGGGTCAAACACCCTAAAGAAAAAACAAGAACCAGAATATAATTCTGAAAGAAATTTTGCACCTAAAGCAAAAAGAAATAAAGATTTTGTGAATTAATATCATAATAACAATAAATCAAAATATATGCCAAACAGACTCTCAACAGGAGATGTAGAAACAACTCAATTTTATATATATATATATATATATATATATATATATATATATGTATCTTCTGAATTTCTTTGGAATACAATGTTATATAAAAGAGGGATATAGGCCCAATGCCGTGACACTCTCTCACGCTAAAATGAACAATTATTTTTTTCCTTAGTTTTTTGCATTTTTAAAAATCAATATTTAAGTTTTTCCTTTTTTTTAATCTCTAAATGAACTTTTAGATTTATTTAAATTTAGGGGTTTCATTTGTCCCATTCAACTTGCCCAAATTTTTATGACTTGGGCATAGGTGGAGTTATCAAAGTTTGTGAACCTGATCGTTACTTGAAAACTGAAGTTACATTTTATTATTCACGGGTGAAAAGGTTCACCTGTCAATCAAGTGACCAATTTGAGCCTTATTCGCCAATTAATAAGTACTGGCCAAGTGAGGATTTTACGCTTCACGATTTGACATCCACTTTATTTGAAGGGAAAACGTTATCTTGGAGCCACAGACAGTGCATTTTGAAGATCAAAGAGCTTCGTCATCCTAACTTTTGCATACATCCACAAATTTTATATATTTAGTTCTTTGTAGGCTAAGCGGGAATTTTATGCTCCACGAATTTGACATCCTCTCTATTTGAAGGGATCATGTTATCCAGGAGCCACATACAGTGTATTTTGAAGATCAAAGAGCTTGGTCGTCCTAACTTTTATGTACATCCATAAATTTTATATATTTAATTTTTTATTGATTCAAGGTCATTCGAGAATGTAACCCTTTCAATCGCACGAACACAGAGAATCTTTATGATTTGTGGTAAAATAACTCAAATATATCATATTTGTTTGTGCTATCTCATACATGCACTTGTAGACTGTAAATTTGCATTATATCTTGTAATATATAGTTTTTTTTTTGTTTATTCAGATTGTTTTCAACCCTTCTCAACACATATATACCAAGAAAATTATTACTATAAACAATGAAATTAGTCCTGTTAGAAAAACACCTTGCTCAACGTGTCGGGCAGAGCCCTAGTCGACGCATTAATATTTCATTCTAGGAAAAAAACACCTAAATACATAACTTATTTTATTATATTGTATATTCCTATCATTTGAAAAAATTACAAAAATTCCTATTTTACGTGATGTATTAGTCAGATACATCACTTTACGTGATGTATCGGTTGGATACATCACTTTACATGATGTATCGAGATGTTACTTTACGCGATGTATCAGGACTTTGAGTGATGCATCCAAAATCGAAACACGATGTATCAAGAAGTTGTGGGATGTATCTGAAATCGGGCGCAATATATCAGAATGTTTTAGGATTTATCCAGATTGCACCAAATTTAAATGATTACTTAAATGTCATGTCTCACCCGCCTTTCCCTTAGTTTTATGATTCATTCTATGTTTACATTTATTACAAATAGCTTGTGTTTAATCTTCACTTTGAGTCATAAATTCACACAAGAGATTTTTTAGCATGTTCTACCTAGGGCTTAGCCCGAGTAGGATGTACGAGGGGAATGGGAGCAGGACAGGGAATGGGAGCGGAAGTGGGACCAGTAACCGTAACTGACTTTGTTTCATCATCATCACAAGTATCAATATCACATTATCATATTCTACTTCTTTATCTAATTCTTCGTCAAAATTACCAAACCTTGCTTGTAAAGATTCATGATATTGATCTAATTCAATATTACCATCAATTAAAAATAATTTCGTTGACATGCGTAAAATCTTCTGTTATTTATTCTTACTTAAGCTACTTGTCTAGTTTTAGATTTAGAAGAACTACCAGAATTTTTATTTTCCCGGAGTTTCCGGTAAATACATTAGTGACTGCACCAAAAAATGTTTGTTTTACCTTTGCCAACATTTTTTTTATCGGAATCCATATTTAAAGTAAGCAAATTATATATAATACGAAAATTAAATGTAAACAAATAAATAACTAAATAAGTAAAGACTAAAAAGATGAAAGTTGGAACGAATGTACCAAACATCTACTTAAAAGTAGACGTGTATGACCAAAAGCCGAAAATTGAAGGAAAGATGAAACTTGAAGCTTGAATGTTGTTCCAAAGACCAAAATAATCCACCAAAATTACTTTCAAACGTTTTTATAGTTAAAAAATAGGACTAAAATGTAATTTTTAAACTTTGGGGTATTAAAAAAAGTCTGAAGGGTAGGAGGTGTTTTTTTTTGGGGGGGCGGGGGGGGTGGGGGGGGGTTAGAGGGTTAAATGACCGTTGGGTAGGGCCCAATAGCCGTTACCCAACGCCTGGCAATGGCTAGTTTAATTTAATTTTTTTTTAAAATCAACGAAGTCCGCAAAACCGGACCAGACCGGGGCGGAACAAATTCTTCTCACCGAATTTTTCTAAGTTAAGGTCCTTTCTTAAAAACTTTATCAAGCGGAGAAAAAATTTAAGACCGAACCCTCATGGGGACAAAAATTTGAAACCGCACACTTTGGGGCACGCTAGGCGTAGTTTCCTCCACAAGGACGCTCGAACTCTTTCAACCAGAGACATAATACAACTAAAGTCTGAGGCTCAATGTTATTGTTCAAAAGTAAGAGAACATGCATAGGCAAAAGAACAGGATATTTTGATTTCAAAATAGAAATATTTGCAAGGGGGGACACATATTGGCAACAAGAATAGGGAACCCTGAGCAATCAATGAGAATTCATGACCCCATTCTGCAACATATGTTCATAAAATCATATCAAACATAAATAATTATGGCAAGCACGTCCATTTAACAGCAAGGGATCTTTCATGGACTACTTGGATTGGTGTTGAATGAACCAACTAGTCTATCAGGACACACTATATAGATGTGAGATCATGTTGAAATAATTTCTTTCCCCATTCTATTCGCCTCCCATCATCTGCAAAACCAGAAAAGTCATTACGCAATAACAAAAAAACAAGAGGGAGAGAGAGAGCTTTGAAAACAAACGCCAAGACCTGGTTAAAAGAAAAGAAAATGCTAGGTTTGGTTAGGGGGAATTTATGTTCTCATAGTATACAAATAACTACCTTGAACCTATGGAATGTGGTAAGACAATTTGTTTTTCTACCCAACTAGTGGCAAGTACATTTTATCCTACAGAAACTAACTCGATAAGGCTTGTTTGAGTGAGCATCAGCTGGAAAGGTAAGAACTTGATTAATGTGATAACCAACAACAAATAGGCCAAACAAGATTGAGTGGTTAATAAGGCTTCCTGTTTCTTCACTAACTACTTGGATTTTAGATTTTGGGTCAGCAAGAACGGAATCTAATTCAGGAAGTGAGAATGAAACCCACTAGGTAGTCTAGCTAGTGGTTAGACAAGTTGTGTGTGTGTATATAATTATGAATCAGCCCACCACTTCTTATTCTGGACAAAGGAGTCCTGTCTATTTCACTAATTCGGAGAAGATATTGAATTTTTGTATTTGAAAAAGATTTCTGAAGGGATCTCTGAAGTAGATGGTGGTTGATAAAGAACTATTTGATTATAATTTCCCGTATGAATATTGCATCGAACATGAAACTTGTGATTGGTTGTAAAATACTGATTCACTCGTTGAAACCTAATTCTATATAAATAACAAACACAATTCAGCCTCCAAAAGTCTAGTCAGTCATCTACTAAAGCCCAAATATTTTACTTAAACCAAGGATACTAGGTAGACAAAAGAGAAAAATCCTCATATTGAACGGGGAAGTCTGATTCATCAAAAGGATAAGTGGTTCTGGCATGAAGATAGATTTTGATGTTCATAATAGCTAGTAAAACATGCTTCTTATTACTGAAAAAGGAGTTGTTTCATTTTTCTCTACAACTTCAGGGAGATTATTCATATATGTTTTTATTATTTGCAAGTGCCCCTAGAGAGTGGGTAATGTTCTACAATTAAAAGAACACAATGCATTTGTCAGTAAATTCTTAAATTGCTAAACCTTGACAATACTATATTACCTTGAAGATATCACCAAACATGCCTTGAAGAGGACTTTTACGTTGTACGCCATAGAACTTCTTTGCAACTTCATCTAGCAACTAAACCACAGAACAGTAAAAGATGTGAATTACGAGGAAACCATCAATCTAACTGGATGGAGAATGGAGTCATTAAACAACAGAAGAAAACTACAAAGAGAATCATTCATCATAAATATTGAAAGAAGGCACATTACTCGCATTTCAAAGAGTTTACCTCATTAAATAGAGGATCTCTATCTATGCTAGACTTGTAGTTCTGTCTCAACATATTAAAGAGAGGTAAAGCATCTCTCTGCAACCTGAATTACAAATTGCCATCAATTCATTTGACTTTAATGAAGTAAAAGACATGAGGATGATCACAAGGCCTCAATGCCAGTGCAGAAGGCACCAATTTTGCAAGATCTGACAGACAGAGGGGAAGGTACAGGAGGAATGTTTGTAAAATTTGTGAACTTACTAATGATAGACAGTTGGAGTGATTGAAAATGAGAAAGAGGCAACAGCATATAAAAAATTAAAAAATAAACTCTTTTTAACACATCAAAATAAAAAGTAAAGTATTCAAAAAACATACTGAGACTTACGTCAGCAAAAGGTAGTTGACAAACTGCATTAATTCTGACTGAGGAAAGTCAAGATGCTTCGACTGCATTTCCTTTTCCACCTCACCCATGAGCTTGTTAGCATCTCTTAGATTTCCCAGAGACAAGTACCTGCCAAAGCAGAATGACAATGAAACTATATGCTCGACCTACAAGCTAAAAACTAAAAAAAGCGTAAAAAGGACTCTTGACTGGAACATCAGTCAAATAGAGAATTTGAACAGCTACAGAAACATATTCTAGTTTATGGCTCTCGGCGGGGCATTTTACACTCATATTAAAATTTATTAGGTATATGCATAGAAAGAATCTTTCAATTTTAAATAAATTTGTGTCCAAATGTATTTTCTAAGATGCCTCGCCACCATGTTCCTAGCATTCTGGTAGCCATTTGTGTTCCATATACTGGAACAAACCGAAAGTGATTAATCTGGTTGACAAATATGCACAACGATCGAACATTACAATGATAGAGGCAATAATATGAAGAGCTACAATAGTGCAAATGCTTAGAAAATTGCAAATATTTACCGACCTTGGAGTAACTGTAAAGTGTAAAATAATTTATTGAAATACAATGTTCCTAATATGGACCAGCACAAACAGGATAAACTGAGCAGAACAGTAATTGAATGCAAGGCACTTATTCATATTACAACTCTGCTTACATCAAAATTGCCCAGGCAATAGCCAAATCATCCTCTGCTGGATAGCACTGCAGGTTAAATGTTATGAATTACATTATATTTCAAATCAAGTCAATTGGTCACAAAAACCTTCATGAAATTGCTGCCTCGCAAAAGCAACAAAATGCTAAAATGGAAGAAAAACTATATTTCCACAGGAAACTGGAGATCCAGCTTTTGAACCTAATAATATTTGCTCGTGATATCTAGATAGCGAAAGAATCACAGGAATCAGTGCTTACCTTGCCCATAAAATTGATGATAGTCGAAGCAAATTTCTTGAGATTCCTTCCTCTAACAAAATGAAAAGATACTTTAACCATGTCCTGCAAAGTAAGAAGAATGTAAGGAGGTCCACCACATTTCCAATAATTGGCCTTGGAATCCAATTTCGTTAACTGCCAGCTACTAGAAGCCACTACTTCCTTTCAATTTCAGATAGCAAAGTACTGTGAGGAAACATTAAGACCACTGCTGGTAAAGAGACAACAGTCATAATATGACAATATTTAACAGCTACTACAAGAAGGTCAAGTAAGTGGAAACCTAGACTAACGGATAAATATGATCTTATGCTTTAGCCTCTTTCAAGTTGTAGTTCCATATAGTATGTTAGTAGTATGAGCAAGGTCAAAAAGACGTTCATTAGCAACAGTTGGACTCTAAAACAAGATAATCATTCATTTTATTGCCAGTTCTTAATTTTGTGAATCGTCTTAGTCATGTTAGAACCTAATCTTTCTTTCTAGAAATAAAGATAGAATCATTTAAGTAACATAACGGGCATTTCATGTTTCTTTTAATAAGCATAAAGAGCATCAAGCTTGGAGAACATACCACTTCAGGAGATTGAGAATACATATAATCTGCCAGCATTTCATGCAGCTCTGGAGATCCGTACCTAAGTGCACCAAATTCTGCTGACCACCTATAAAAGAACAGCATTTTCTCACCAAAAGATGCTAATAAATAAATGAGGTCATAAAACATTGAAAGAGGACAAGATGTCGCCGCTTAATAAAACCACCAAGATAATTTTCCCTGAGAACTTTTTTTTAAAAATGTTTCAAAAGACCACCAATTTATGGCACCTCATTGGGTGCAGCTCTTTAAGTATTTTACAGAATCATGTATATAGAATTAACAGCCTCTCATCGCGTCTGATCACATTCACAAAGTAGGAATTAGTCTCTAGTCTCTAGTCTCCAGGATAAGAGTGCTGAGGTAACAGAGAAGTTAGGTCGTCAACATGTCCTCATCATACATTGTTCTGTTTGTATAACTTGGTGTCAAGAACTTCATTTCCACACATTGCACATACTCCTTTACTATAAGCACGGGTATGACAATACTTAGCATCTTGATGCACTTGTTGCTTACAAAGTGCGTTTTGTGTTTCCGTGAGGTGTCCACTTTTTTTTTTGTTGTTGTCGTTAGGCTGCCACCTTCAGTAGTGTTGCTGGCACCTTCTTTTCCATTTTTTAGGCAAAATCACTTTCGACAACTTGCACTCCACGGGCTTGATCGAAATAAGTGGACACAGAACAGTGTTGTCAAAGGCTTGCTTTAAGCGCGCTTAAGCCCTGAAGCGAAGTTCAAAACGTGTTGAGCACTTCACCTCGCTAAATGTGCACTTCAGTGTGTATTCAAGATTCTAAGGCTAATTGCTTCCAAATTTGTATCTGGGGAAGATCTGCCCTGTGAACTCACAATCGTGTATGAGCTTATAAAGAGACAGTGGCATGGCTTATACTAAACGTTGACAAAAATTTCTACCAGAAAAGATTGCAAGATGAGGCAATGTTTACTGTTTCACACGATGTAACAAAGAGGTGAAAAGAGTACTTGAAGATGTCTTGCAGGAAGATTGCACAGCAGTGTGGATCCCCCAGAAACGACAGCAGAATGGACAGTGGGACTTCGAAAGTGAAGGTTTGGATTCCAGGGAACACATTGATACTTCTCCAATTTCCATAAAAAATGAAGACCAAATAAGTTTTGAGGAGAGCTAAGGAAGGTGAGGCCTTTCTTTTGCTCAATCCATGGTCTATCCAAATAGGCTGCACAGATTAGATTTTGAAGAAAAGTATGGAAGGGTCTAAATGAAGATTACCCAACCAATTGTGTAAAAAGTTAAGCGCTACTTCTAGAGATCTAAGTACATTTGCTGAGTTCATTATTTCTTCTTCTATCAATTATCCAAAAAGTATGGTACCCGTTAACTAAAAGCCAATTCCCTTTAAAATTAAAAGCAAACTCAATAGCTAATCCTCAGTGGTATAATATAAAATGTTCAACAAATACATAATTCAAACAACTAAAATGATATGTTTTTTAAGAATTTACAAATGAAACAAACATAGAGAATATGTGCAAGAACGAAAGAGGGAGAGCATCTAACTTGATAGAAGCTTTTAAGAAAGAAGAACAGCATTCTACTCGGGTTTTGGCTGCTGCAATGGCTTCTGAAAGTTTTTGCATATCATCATCATCATCATCTGTGAGGTCCAAATTTTGTGGCACCGAAGGTCGAGGAAATTTCTCATAGATTTTCCTGACATGGTCTAAGGAAAATTGCATTATGATCAAGCAAGAACTGGAACTAATTATTAAGCATCAATACATGAAAAAAAGTAGAGCAGCAAAGTTGACATTACCCCTTATGATATAGCAATATGAAGTCACATCAGGATTTAATTCATGCTGATTAACTTACAGAATATTTTTTCTCTCTTTCCTAGTTATTTGAAGAACTCATATACAGAAGAATACGTATAGATCCCTTAAATTTAATGAAATATTATACCTTTGAAGTGATTGTTTTATTATCTTTCGATAAATAAAAATGCAATCAGTAGTTTTTTTTTTTTTTTGAAACTGGTAACAATTTGTTTTAAAGCCAGTAGTTAGGTAATACTGAAAAACCATATTTACAAACAAAAAAAAAAGAAGAGAAAACAAAATATTAAACTGAGATGGCAATCCTAGACAAATTCCAAACTCTAGGATTATTTCAGTATCTTCATATTAAGCCTTTGTACACCAGAAACAAAATAACAATATACAGTTAAGCTTGATCTTCTACACATTGCTGCCACTATCTTCAGCATATCCTTAATGCTGAGGAATACAATGTACCAATTTCAAAAAAAAAACATCTGGCATTTCTTTCTCTCCAGATGGTCCACCAAATATATGCTAGGATAATCCTCCCTCTATCTCTGTTTCTTGCACCAATTCCAACTTCCTCTCAGCTAAAAAGAGTGTCAACAATCTTACTAGGCATTGTCCATGAGATGCCTACAAGACTAATAAAAATCTTCCACAGCTGGTCAGTGAAAATGCAGCGCAGAAAAAAATGACCAACTGTCTCAGCATCACTTCCACATAAATAACATCTTGAACATAGGGATATTCCCCTCTTTGATAGATTGTCATGGGCTAGCACAGCCTCATTAGCTATAAGCCAAGTGAAATAGGCCACTTTTTGAGGCACTCTAACTTTCCAAATGTGCTTCAAGCACATGTAGTGATCTGTGTCTTAGCTTAATTTAAAATCTTGTACCCCTCCCTCACCTTGTAAATACCTTTGCTATGTCCATTCCACCATAAACAGTCCACTCCATTTTGTGGCCCTAGAAAAGATTCCAGATACTTGTACAAGTTAGTGAACCTTGGAATGTCTTCTGAGCTATGTTGTTCAGACTCCCCATAAATGTTGTCACACCCGGATCGGATCCTTCAAAGATGCACTACTTTTGGAGGATTCGACATGCTTGGCATTTTTGAAGAGTCAAAGCAACATGGAGGACCAAATCCCATTCAGCTACTGTCTTGTGTTAAATGTTGGGCTAGGGAAAATAAATCAGGGAATAAATCTTGTAAGCTGGCAGAACCCATCCACTTGTATGTCCAAAACAGTGTCTTGTTTCCACTGTGAACCTTGACAGTAGAATGACTTTTTAGGAAAGGCCACTAGGACCTAATAGTTCTCCATAGGCTTACACCGTAAGGAGTAGTAATTTCTTTAAAAATCCAACTATCCAGCTGTTTGGTTGTTTTGATAATACTACAGAGAGTTTGGAGCTCCTGAAAATATCTCCCCAGCCATTTCACCTTTTTTTTTTTTATTCTTAGGTTTTTGATACCTAGTCCACCTTGACTTCTAGTTTTTTTTTGAATCTTGTATTTTAATAAGATTTTTTCATTTACTAAATAGAAGCTTCTTTTCTCCTTATTACTTCTCCAAAGAAAGATCTCCTGATTTTTTCTATCCTCCATCTAACAACATGGGTATAGCATCTACGGCAGAATTTATCAAGATAATATATCTCTGGTTATAAATATTGTGATCTCCATCTGGACAGCTTCTCAATTTCACCAAAAAATCTCGTTGGATCTTGATTTGCTCCCAAAGGCATGCCAAGATAACTGATTGCAAGGTACCACTACTCCAGCCAAAATCTGGCACAACTGCTCCATATTGGATGTCAAATTAATTGGGAATAGATGTCTCTTACTCCAATTAATGTGAAGACTAGAGAAACTTTCAAAATATATCAATATTATTCTCACAATTAGAGTATCATCAGCATATTAGAGATGAGTAATCTCAAGTCTGTTCTCTCAAATTCTGGGAACTTTGAAACCCTAGATCCTCCTATTCTTAAGCATATTGTTAAGTCCCTCCATGGCTATAATAAATAAGAAAAGGGATAAAGGTTCCCTTTGTCTTATCCCTCTATGTGTGTACTAAAAAATAACTTCTGGTGCCCCATTAATAAGGATGGAAAATTTCACAGTTAAGATGCAAAACCAATTGATCCACTTCTCCACAAATTCCATCTGTCTCAGCATTCCGAGGATGAAATGTCAGTTGACATGATCATACGTTTTCTCGATATCAACTTTACCAAAAATGCCATGCTTTCTTTGTCAGATTCCAGAATTAATTGCTTCATTAGTTGTCAACACAATATCCATTATTTGTCTGCCTCTAATAGTGTTTTTTCGAGCATGAAGCGAAAAAAGCGACAAATCTTGATAATTCAATATCTTACCACATTAAAGGCTAGTCATGCGGTATTTTTCAGAAGTTCTAGGGGAGTAATATTTAATACAAGTTGATCATTATCAGATACAGTTTTTATTTTCTTTAAGGAGGGTACTATCAGAGTGATAGACTCTTTTCTTGATATAACAAATTACTAGGACTCCTTTCTTACTAAGTGCAAATTAAGTCAAGAAACAGACACGTGAACTAGAAAGAGTGGAGTGATTCGAAGTAATGATAACGTAGGATAATTAACAGAACAAAACAAGAATAAAGAAATGAATAACTGATAGTTCATGAACAAACTCAGCTTGATAAATTATAAATGTATAGAATAGGAAAATTTACCAGAATGTAAAAACATAAGAGCAGACTTACCAAGAGTTTCTCCATTATAAGAAACTTTTTCTTTTACAAGAGTTTCAACAAACAACAAAGCAAGCTCTGACCCACAGGTAACCTGCAAATTGTCAAGATCATCTTTTATCAATACAGAAATAAAACATGTCCTTTTTTAGTCTCGCAACAAGAATAATCTCAAATTGCTTTGAGTTTCAAGTATATTCAAGTGTCATTACCAACTCCATCGAGTCTAAAAATTTTCATGGACATAAGTTTGACCATGACGTCATCCAGATTAGAAAGTAGACTTTTGTTGCAAGTGATAACTTTATCTGCTGAATTGTCCACAATACATATAAGTAACCTTCCCACTGGGAATGTCTAGGAAATGAAAAATGTACAAGCCCTAGACCCTCCTCAAATCCAAACTTATACGCACTCCTTTAATATTAGAACATTCCAAAAATGTTTCGCACGATTTAGTTCTATACAACTTTCACGATTCAAGTATATTAAGGTGTTCAATCTATAATGCTTTATGTATCAAGCTAACTTTTCAACCATCACTAAAATATTTTCTTCTACTGTCAACAACATACCCCCTGTAATCCCACAAATGGGGACTGTTGCGGGTAGAAGTGTACATTGTACACAGATCTTACCCCTACCTTGTAAAGATGGAGAGGTTGTTTCCAACAGAACCTCGGCTTAAATTAAAGCATTTCCAAGCAATTTGAAAAAGGGAACACAAAAATTAGAACAATAACAACAACGAAATAATGTGAAATATAGAGCAGTGCACAATATACAGAGGAAAGAACAATTAACGACAATTAAATAATAGGATAACCGAAGCAAAAAAAAAAAAACAAGCGCTAACCGAAATCAAAAAAGAAGAAACTATGAGAATAGTGCTACCACCACTAGTAAGAAAAAAGATCCAAGTACGACCACCAAGCCTATCCCGCAGGAACGCTCAACCACCAGCTAAAATTCTACCCTAATTCATGACCTCCAATTAGCATCTTAAACTTTAGGGATCCAATCAAATACATTCACATAAAATCGAGGAAGGATACAAGTGTAATCGATCATAACCTGTCCATTCTCCAATTGTAAGCAAGCACCACACTTAAGAATATCCAAAGCTTCAGAGTACCTCTCAGCAGACACATATCTGAAATCATATCAAATATACAAAAAAAAAATGAATTCAAGATTACCCCTTTTAGACTTGATGTCAAATTATCAAAAAAAGAGGGTTTTTTTTTAAAGATTGTACCTTGCACTTATAGACTTAAACATCTGTTGAGCTCCATAGTAATTTCCCTGCTTTACAACCTTTTCCAACTTCTCAATATTCTGCAAATCATAAATCAAGTAAATCAAACATCCCTATACAAGAAAATTGGCATAAATTTTATACTGAGGGGTTAATTCAGATTTAGTAGTTCCAAAAAAAAAAATATGCATCTTGGGGCACCTCTTGTACTGGAGGCAGTGTCGCACGTTTGGCTCTCTCTCGAGACATCCTTGCGATGAAAAAGTAGAGAGAGGAAGTTAAAGAATCAGAGGTTTTAATAAGGTCTGAGAAATACTGGAATATTGCATATATAATATTAGTATTATAGTAAAGTACTTGATATAATTGTGGAGTGCTTCAATCTTAACCAGAGGTTTAGATTCGAGTTTTGACTATGGAGAAAATCTTGTTGGAAGCACCATTCCCAAATGGGCCCTGCAGAGCCCGATTCAAATTTAGTCAAGAGCTTCAATGTGGGCTTTCGAATACTGGGTGAGAAATAAAATATATATATATATATATGACCTTTTTTTTTGCAAAAATCTTGAGATAAAAAAGATATTTTGTAAGTACAAAAGATAAACTAAATCTTCTTTTTATATGTATATAATAAAAAATAAAATTTATTAAAGGTGAAATTTAATATTTTGATGATATGAATAGAAATAATTTAATTACTTGAAATACCATATTTATAAATTGTGTAAATATAAAAAATTTGTTAGGTAAACTTGATAAGCATTTCTCTTCTTTTTTTTAAAATAATAATGAAGTTCTTATTTTTTAGAAATAATAATGTTTTTAACTAAGGAAAGGATTAAAAATATCTCTCAATTTTTATTTATAAGTTAAGTTTATCTTTTCTTATACGATATTGTTATTTATACTCCGTCGTTATCAAACTTAGCAAAAAAAAACCTCAATTGGACGGTTTCTCTCAAATCAACCTAAAACTATCCAATTTTGAATTAAAATTATCTGATTTTCTCTTTGAACCCGAACCTGACCCACTAAACTAAATAAATTCATACCAAATTAAATCTCAAAACTCATCTATTCAAATCTCATCTATTCCAATCTTCTTCATCTCCTTAATGTTGTCACAAAAGACTGTCTCCCAAAATCCGAAGAAAATTTCAAAAGTAGTAAGAACACGATTTTCATTAAGTGCCTAACAAGTGTGTTCATGACACAATCCTTTTCATTATTTTCTCAGAGTGTTAAAAAGTTAAAATATAATATAATATTATGAACAATAATCGTTCATTATTTTACTAATTTTAAATTTAATTTTATCAAGAAATCGGTCAGTTAACGCTTCCTCCAAAATTCAACTAAATTTTTTTAGAAAAAATACGTTCTTGTATCAGATTCCTACATATCCATTTCATAAATTTTCAGAAAAAATACATTCTTGTATCAATTTCCTAATACACTTTTCAAGAAATCTAAAAAAATACGTTTGTGTATCAATTTTTCAAATATCCATATTAGAAATTTTCTTAAGTCATTTTTTATTTAACAACCTAAAAAACTTTTTAAGTGCATTACAAAGATTCAACAAAATATTGATTTTGACTCGAACCAGAACTCCAAACACAAAGAAGAAGAATCGGGAAAAATTAATAACAATACACAAATGATTAGAGCTACGAACCAATAATAATACACAAATGATTGCGAAAGAAAAAACTTTAATTAACTCTTAAAAATAAAATGAGCTCTTTTCCGACAGGAATAATGGAAAAGGTTCTAGTAAAGATTGCGAAAGAAAGTTTGAATCCACATCAGATTTTTGGATGACCTAAAGATCTTCACTTGGAGGAAAAGTCATGAATCCTCCTCTTTTATGGATTTTCATGGAGGATGGAGATGAAGAAGGATCACATAAATTGGGGACAGATGAAGCATAATCATGGAGGAACGAAATGAAGAAGATTAGAAAAGATGGTTTTGAGATTTAATTTGGTTTGAATTTATTTATTCAGTGGGTTGGATTCGAATTAAAACAGAAAAAATCAGATAATTTTAATTTAAATTGAATAGTTTTTTTTATTTGGGGGAAACGTTCAATTGAGGGGTATATTTGCTAAATTTGGTAACGATGGGGTATAAATAATCGTGTAGTATAACGAAGGACAAACATAACTAATAGATGAAAATTGAGGGATGTTTTTTTACCATTTTTCCTTTAACTATGATATATCTAATCTTTTGAAAAATAAAATAAAGAAAATATGTGAAATAAAAAAAAGGTACAGAACAAATAAATTTATATTATGAATTCATTCAATGGTGGATGTTTCATTCATTTAACTCTCTAACATACATGTATTTATTTAATGTATTACTTAAATATTATACTAATGTATTTGTTAAGATACTAAATGGATGGTTTGTACACACTATTAATGGGTATTCTTCATCCTTGTAAAAGATACACTTGAAGAGAATAAAATGAGGCTCACTACATTTTAATCTCAATGTTATTTTGTCTTCATTTCATGTTAAGTGTTTTTATATTTTCCTCTCATTTAATAACGTTATCAACATGAGCCTCTAGCCAACTGAGATCTTCTTAAATCGGGACAGTCTTTTATGTTAAAAGTTAATTATTCTTCTTTTTAATTTACATATATATGTATATGTTTATAACATCTCTAATAGGACTTTCGTAAGTTTTTGATGTGCAATTTAATTACTACATACATGACTTGTTTTAGATATTATTATGATACTTTATTAGGTATGGTAATCGAAATGTTTAAGAATTAAAATATTGTGTTATTTATATGTCACTGTGATAGCATATTAGTTAGAATACGCGTAAGTGTTTTCTTGTAATACATTTATGATCATTATTTGTGTGTCATAAAGAAGAAGGGTGTGATATTAAATATGATTTATAATTCTTACAAAAATTTGGCGTTAATATTTATTGAAACTAGTAATAAATATTGTAGAACAATTAAGAATATATTTAATTTACAACGAAAGATCCACTTGAATTGTGTTTTCAAAGGAATGTATGACCACCTTAAGGTAACGGTATTGAAAAGGGTCATTATGAGTGGATACACTTATGATTTCAAAATCGTAATTGAGTATTGTTGAAGTGTGTGACCATCTCATCTAAAAGCTTAAGTTGTTAGAGAGAGCACACTTTTATTATTTGATTATATTCTCAACACACCCCCTCACGTGCGGGCCTGAATTTTTTTCATGGGCCAAGCACGTGAAAATTCTTTTTTATTTGGGTGGCGGTGAGATTCGATCTCAAGACCTTTGTCTGCTCTGATACCATGTTTGGAGTGTGCGACCATCTCATCTAAAAGCTTAAGTTGTTAGAGAGAGCACACTTTTATTATTTGATTATATTCTCAACAAGTATAACTCCAATGTATTTAGAATAATTTTTCAATTGAAATTATGTGGGAATACTATAAAAGATGGCAATTACTTCTCATGCCTCTAATATGACATTACATCAACAATAACGTAAAAAGAATTTTCAGAAATATTCTGAATTGATCTATTTTGATGGTTGAGCAACATAATACTTTTTTCATGAAATCGTGAAATTCATTCTATTGAAACTGCTCCATTATCATAAGCAAATATAATAAAAGTACACGACCAATTTGATATAAGACTAATCATTGTCATAATAATGCATATGAGCATGATAATAACAAAAGACGATATAATAATCGTTGAGGTGATGGTCATAACAACACGAAGAAAAATGTGAGTTATCAAAATAAATCTTTAAGAGGCAAAGGTGATCACTATTATTGTCGCGGCCTAAAAGGTCAACTGAAAAAAATAAATGTCGGACACTTGAGCAATTTGTCAGGCTTTATCAAAATTTATTCAAAAGAAAAAAAAATAAAGGTGGTACCTCATTTTCTAATGTTTGAGTGGAGTCACATTTGACTCTTAAGGATGGTGCTCAGGCAAAACTTTCTCAGAAATATGATGAAAATGTAGAGGCAAATTTGACATTGAAAGATGATATTTTTGTATGATCTCGGTGATGTTATTCATTTAGAAGTTGTGAACTTCTTTGGATATCAAAACAGAAGATTCATCATTGAATTGAAAAATGAATAAAGCTGTTATTTTTTTGTGTTTTTAATATCTTATTTAAAGTTAAAGTATTTTAAAAAAAATTGTTAGTTTATTTCATACTTCTTATTATGCATTTTTATTTTATGAAGAAAAAAAAAATTAGTCTTTAGTTGGACTCAAGATGAATAATAGAGATATGTGCCTTTTGAATAGTGCCACAATTCATACGATACTAAGAAAAAAGAAATATTTCTCTCATTTAGTTATGAAAATGGTTTATGTTAATATAATATCCGATAATACAAAATTGATTGAGGGTTTTGAAAGAGCGACTGTATTACTATCTGAAGGAACAATACTTGTAATTGATATATAATGCATTGTATTGCAGTAAGTCTCAAAGAAACTTGTTAAGTTTCAATGTTATTCGCCAAAATGACTATCAACTGCGAATGAAGAAAATGTCGAATACCTTTATATCTACAATAAATGCAGAAAAGACAATTATGCATGAAAAATTATCTACACTTCTTCTGGGTTGTACCATACAACTATTGTTATCATTGAATCATATGTCATAGTAAAGAAAAGGTTTACTGATTTTAATGATTTTTTCATTTGACATGACTTTGAATGATGCGCAAAATAATTGAGAATTCAAATGAGTATATTTTGAAGAATAGAATTGCTTTAATCAAAGGAATTCTCTTATGCTGGTTGTTCTCAAGGAAAGTTGGTTATTAAATCATCAACAATTAAGGTTAAGATGGATTTTCCTACATTTCTGAAACAGATACAAGGTGATATAGGTGGGTCTATTCACCCTACATGTGGATCATTTAAATATTATATGATCTTGATAGATGCATCTACAAGATGATCACATATGTGCTTATTATCAACTCGTAATATGACTTTTATGAAATTTTTGGCTCAAATAATAAGGTAAAGAGTATAATTTTAATATTATGCAATAAAGACAACCCATCTTGATTATACTGGTGCGTTTACATCTCATGCATTTACTGATTATTATTTATTCACTAAAATAATAATAAAATCTTGTTGCACATGTTTATACTCAAAATTGTCTAGTAGAATCATTTATTAAACGTCTCCAATTGATAGCTAAAACATTGTTGTTGAGGACAAGTTATTTTTTAATCTGGATACATGCTATTTTGCAAACAACAATATTTGTACACATAAGACCAATCAATTATCATAATACCTCCTCATTGCAGTTGGTTTTTGATTAGGAACCAAACATTTTCTATTTTATACTTTTTGATTGTGCAGTATATATTTCATGCTCTAGCACAACGCACAAAGATGGGTCCCTACAGAAGGTTGGGTATGAATCTCATTCTATTATAAAATATTTGAAAACTGGAGCTTAAAATTTATTTACGACAAGGTTTGATGATTGTCATTTTGATGAATCAGTATACCCAATATTAAGGGAAAAGCATAAGCAATTAAAAAATAAGATAAATTAAATTTCAGTGTGAGTGAGAAGTTCAAAAGATGATTTATTTACAAAGTATTACAAGTTAATTATCGAGTATATTTACTAATCTTCCACGAGTTACTAAATCGTATTCATCAGTTGCTAATGCTCAAGTTCGAATTGATATCCCGATAAGACAAACTATTAAGGCAAATGAGTTTAGGTCATCCTTAAAATATAATAGACCAATTGAGTTCAAGGATAAAATCTTCGTAAAAGAAAATAATAAATAATCATAATATGGAGCAATTGCTCAAGAAAAGTCTCGAAACAAAAAAAAATGATGATACTACCGAGGAGGTCCAAGCACTTCAAAATAATGAGAATAAAAAAATTCCAATAAATTATGTCTTGACGGGAAAAGGTGAAATTGAAATAATGTTGTGGTTGACAATATTTTTGAATATAATGTTTTTGTTGAAATAATACAACAAGATGAGAATTTGAAATAAAAATTTATTGATAAATGTTGACAAAGAAATGAATGGAAGGAACCAATTCAAACAAAATTAGCTTCACTTGACAAACATGAAATTTTTGGATCAATAGTTCAAACACCGGGCTGTGAGGGTACAAATGAGTTTTTGTGCGAAAACACAATAAAAATGATAAAGTCGTATTATATAAAACATGACTTGTGGCACAAAAATTTTCACTAAGATCTGACATTGATTATGAGGAGACATTTATCTCGTTGTAGATGAAATTACCTTCAGATATCTAATAAATTTGACAGTTCATGAAAAGCTTTAAATACATCTAATGCGTTGTCATAGCCTATTTGTATGACTCACTAAACCACAATATTTCTATAAAAATTCCTGAAGCACTCAAAGTGTCTGAAGTATGTAAACATTCAAAAAAAAAAAACTAGTTTGATAAAGTTTAAAAAATTCTTATATGGATTGAAACAATTAGGGCAGATAGGTATAATCATTTTAGCGAATATTTGCTAAAGGAAGAGTATAAGAATGACCCTGTTTATTTTTGTATTTTTATACGAAGGTCGAAATTTAAATTTGTTATAATATTTGTATATGTTGATGACTTGAATGTCATTGGCACTCCTAAAAGGATTTCAAAAGTTATTGAGTGTTTGAAGAGAGAATTTGAAATGAAAGATCTTGGTAAGATAAGATTTTGTTTTGGCCTACAAATTGAACACTTGACAAATTGGATATCTATCCAACAATCAACATACACTAAAAAGGTATTGAGGCGATTTTACATGAATAAACCACACCCATTGAGTACCATGATGGTTGTGAGATAGCCTAATATAAATAACGGCAAAGGGCCAAATATGCCCATGTACTAAAAGAAATAGTTTAAATATTCCTTTAGTTATACTTTTGGGCTAAATATACCCCTTTTATTATACTTTCGAGCTAAATATACCCTTATGACTAACAAAGGACATGCGGACGGCTAAGATTAAAAGAAATATGCAATTTAAAATAAATCAAATTCGGATATAACCTATACCCCCCCAATAATTTAACCCGGCCTAATCTATAACATTACCCGCCCAATTTATCTTTCAAACAAGAAAAAACTAATATCCGATTGAGTCCCTCTGTTTTGGGCATAAAGAGTCAATTGAATGCAAGCCTCATACGTGTTTGTAGGACAAAGTTTTGTCCATTAATCTTATGTTCATATAATTAGACTTGTGTGTAAAGAGCTGAATAGTCTTCTTTGGCAAATTAAAGTTGAGGCATGACACTAACAATAAGATTGATTCTTTCTTTGCTCATTTTAATGGTGAAAATTGATGATGCTCAATAGATGTTAAAGCTTCAAAATTCCCGATTGATGGATTGCAGAATTGATAGAATTTATCAGTTTGGTGACTCATTTTTCGATACCGAGAACTGTCTGAGAGAGAGCTATTGTGGAACTCATTCTTGGTGTAGAAAGCTTCCTCTTGGAATGAATTTTTACCAGAATGCAACTGGGTGTTGCTCTAATGACATGTTCATCATTGATTTCATAAGTATGAATTGAATGTTTGAATCCCCAATTATCATATATGATAATTTTTGTGTTTAATTTCTCTCTTATAATATATAGCTATTGAATTTAGTCTTCCTCTCCTAAATCCGTACAAGGATGAAAATACAGTATTTAGACATGCATAAAGAGATTTTCTATGAACAGACCTCTTTGGCGGCACGCCTCTTTGGTTTCTCGAGAAAATTTAGCCGGACATTACTTTCTTTATTTGAAAGATAAATTGGGTGGGTCATTATAAATTAGGTCGGGTTGAACTATTGGGGTGGGGTGGGGCGGGGTGGGTTATATCCGAATTTTATTTATTTTAAATTAAATAATTCTTTTAATCTTAGCCGTCCACGTGTCCTATGTTATTCATAAGGGTATATTTAGCCGAAAGTATAATAGAAGGGGTATATTTAGCCCAAAAGTACAACTAGGGGTATATTTAAACTGTTTCTTATAGTACAAGGGTATATTTGACCTTTTGTCATATAAATAAAGATCAATTCCAACCTCAAGAAAAGGATAAAGAACTTCTTGGTGATGAAAATTCGTATCTCAGTACTATTGAGCACTAATGTACCTTGACAACAATATCTGATAAGATATTTATTTTACAATAAATTTAGTGGCGAGATTTAGCTCATGTCCAACAAGAAGACATTGAAAATGTGTTAAGCATATATTCAGATATCTTTAAGAAACAATTGATATGAAATTGTCGTATCCTAATGCATTCAAGTCAGAAATGATCGATTATGCAGATGCGAGATATATATCTGACCCACTTAAAGTCTGATCTTAGACAAACTATTTATTCACATATGGAGGTATAACTATATCATGACATTCGATGAAAACACACAACAATTACTACTTCTTTAAATCATGTGGAGATAATAGTCATCCATGAAGTTAGTCGAGAATGTGTATGGTTGAGATCAATGACTCAATACATTTTGCAATTATGTAGTCTTTCTGTGCCACCAAAGATTCCAATAATATTGTATGAAGATAAAAGTTGCTCGCATAGCTCAATTAAAGGAACAATACATAAAAGGAGATCGAAAAAAATTTCACCTAAGTTCGTTTTCACACATGATATTAAACAAAATGGTGAAATATATGCTCAACATAATCGTTTGAGTGATAATTTTACAGATTTATTCACTTAGTCTTGTCAATGCCAACATTTGAGAAGCTAAGATAAATGATTGGAATGCGTCGTCTCCGAGATATCAAATAATATTTTCATCAAGAAAAGTAAAATACGCGTTGTATTCTTTTTCTTCCTTAAGATTTTGTTCCATTGAATTTTCATGGTAAATTTTTTAGTGAGGCAACACTAAAGGCATATCACAAGATATGTATACTTTTTTCCCTTCACTAGATTTTTTCCTATTGAGTTTTCCTTGTAAGATTTTAACGAGACAATTATATATAAACATATCCAAGGGAGAGTATTATGAATTCATTCAATTGTGAATGTTTCATTCATTTAACTCTTCAACATACAATGTATCTTTTAATGTAACATATTTGTTAAAAGTTGTAAACGGATTGTTTGTGCATCCTATAAAGGGTATTAAGATACACTTGAAAAGAATAAAATAAGACTCTCTACATTTGATTGAATAAGATGGAAGATAATAAAATAAGACTCTCTAGTAAGAATAAAGTTGTTTAGGATGGAAAGATTTTGTTCGCCTCAGTGTATTTGTTTTACTGATTAAATGAAGACAAAATGATACTTATCCACCCTTGTGGAAGATACATTTGAAGAGAATAAAATAAACTCTCTACATTCTACTCTCAATATTATTTTGTCTTCATTTCTTGTTTAAAAAGTGGATCATTGCTTTGTGGAGAAAGAACAAAGTTGATTAGGATGGAAGGCTTTGTCCACCTCAATACTTATTATTGTATTTGTTTTTCTGATTAATTGAAAATAAAATCATACCTCTTCACCCTTGTGGAAGATACACTTGAGGAAAATAAAATAACACTCTCTATATTCCACTCTCAATATCGTTTTGTCTTCATTTCTTATTTAGTATTCTTATATTTTTCTCTCATTTTATAACAATTTGTACCTTTTTTCATCTTCTTTCCATTTTTTCTCTTTAATAATATTTTGTAGCACTATAAATACTTTTCATGGTGTCATTGATTTTCTTTGTTTATCTTTCTTGAAAAAATACATAATTACCCCATTCAACTATAACATTTTAAAAAAAAAGACACTCAAACTTTACAAGGATCCTAGTACCCCACTGAACAATTTAAAAGTGATATAAATACCCCATTTTTCAGTCAATCCCAATTGTAAGAAAGAAGGTGCAATCACGCCCCAATTGTTGCTTGCCATGTGTCAATTTTATATAATTTTCTAATTTTTATTTTTATTTTTATTTTTTTTAAATTTTAATTCTTTATTTTCCTTTCCTTTTTCAATTCACCATCACCGCCCTCTTATACACTATTTTCACTGTGTTTATCCTCAAATCAAGATTAAAATTGGAAAATCAAACCAGCTATCAAATTATTATTATTTTCAAATTAAAATCTTTATCAAAATTTTATTTTGTGTAATTTGCCTTTAATTTTTGCAAATCAACATGGGTTATGTCTGCAAAAACGGAAATTCTCCCTCCCTCCGAGCTTAGATGTGATAATTTTTGCTTGGTCTAAACATGATATCAACTCCTGTAATTGATTAAGAGTCACTTGAAATAATGCCGACGATTCTTTCTTTGACGTCGCTATCATCTTCCAGCGCTTCTCTCTGCCAGTCAAGGAGGAGAAGATTTCCGCCGGCCAAGAAGGAAGAGAAGAAATCTGAAGATGAAACAACAAAATGTGTTGTCATTGCTATATCGCAGAGGAAATCAACTAATTGCCATTGAATTTTTTTGTCGGCAGCCGAACTAAAAGCTTTTTCTTTGATGGACTAAGACGATATTAATTCAGTTGCAACTGAATCCTTCCGTCGAAATTCAATATGAATGGAAAACGAAAATAGAAAGAGAAAGAAAAAAAATAAAAATAAAAAATCCTTCAAGTCATTGCCATATCCTTCAATGGTGAAGCTTAGGAAGGAGAAGAAATAAAAATTTAATAAAAAATATTGCAAAAAAAAGAAGTTTAATCTTATTTTTTTTAGTTTTCACACTCTTTGGCTACTTGAAAGTAAGAGTTGTGACTTACACATTTTTATTTTGAAAATCAAATGATTATATACATATAAATTTGTACGAGCAGATTAATCAAATATTTTTCAAAATTATTAATTCTAGAAAGTGAAACATTGCTTTGTGAAGAAAGAACAAAGTTAGTTAGGATGGAAGGACTTTGTCCACCTCAAATCCTCAATACTATATTTGTTTTATTGATTATTGGTCTTGTCAAAAACTTATTTTGATTGTCTCCCTTGTATCCTCCCACTTTATTTTGATCTTGATTTATTTACTTTTCTCATATTTATTTATCTACTTTTGTTCATTGTGCTCAAACAATTAAGAAAATTATGTTGTTTTCTTTAATATTGAGAACACACCAGCATGGATTTTAATACTGAGGAAGTTGATTTACTAGATTGCTTCTCTCTCTCTCTCTCGATATATATATATATATATATATCATTGGATTTCCACTCATGGACAAAGAGAGCTTAAGAATGACATAAAAATATGAATCTTATCATTCATTTCGTGAAACATCAGTGTTTCCTATAATATAATCACAAACAGATTTTATCATTATTCTTAACCACCCACCCCCTTGGAATAAAAGGGGAAACAATCGTGATTTGCTTGAACCAGGCATCCAACTATATGGCAAGGATGATCTTCCCAAGCGCGAAGAGCCTAGTTGCAGGTCAGAGACAGCTGATAGTTGATACCCACAAGCTAATACAAGGCAAAACCGGATGTGTAAATCTTGAATCTTTTAAGTTAATTCATTGATGACGCGACTTCAATGGCACTACCTAATGGCCATGCTGCTTCAACTAGGGAATTCTTGTATTTCACCTTTTTCACCAATGTCATTTCTTGACGAGCATCAAGTCCTGTCCAATAAAGTATTCAATTCAATAACTAAATGAAACATACTAAAACTGATATGTAATTTGTGTATTTCCTGAAGGATGAATCTAGTCTTACCAAATCCATCTACAAGTAGTGTGTACTGGTAGACAAGATCCATGCACAAGTATGGCAAGTTATCTGGATCCACACTAGGAAATGTAGCTTTGGCATCATCAAGTCTAGTATCACAAGCACGTCTAGCTGCACTCTCAAAATCAATTGGGCGAACTTTAGCAACAGCTACATTTGGATCAACAAAACCAACCTGTGCCCACAAGACGTTATATTAGTTGCAAAACCATAGAATAGTAGGGAATTTATCCTTTCTCGGAACAGCAGCAAAAGGTACAATTGTAAGCCCATCAAAGTTTGGTAAGCATCTAACTCAATGGTGACTCGTACCTCAACAGCTCTATCAAAGAAAAATGAGGCCACAAACATATTCTTCTGACCATCTCCGCCTCCACCGTTCCACACTCCACCAAAGGTGCATTTCATGTGGGTGCATGTTGATTCATTAACTTTCAGAGCCTTCAGGGCTACCAACCTACAATTTGTCATGCTTGAACCCTCAGACATAGTCGATGCTGGGTAAACCTTTCCTCCATACTTGTAGGACCCTTGTAAAGAAAATATTGTCAAGACAAATTTACTTTTATAGGAATATATAGTTGATGAAATAATTCCAGTACCATATTTGAACCCTTTCCTCAAAATTTCATTAAATTCGAATTCAGTTCTATTTAAGTAGAAAAATCTCTTCCTTTCTTTGTCCATACGTATTTCAAACATTTCAGATCTGGAGGGGTAAAATTTCACGTGATCTGCACATGATGACACGACTTCTGGCAAATTTTTGAACTGGATAGTCAAAAGGTTTGACAATAAAGATGAGTGACTTGCTTTATGAGTAACTAAACATTTAAGGACAACCTTGATTTTGAACAAAAGTTGAAACTTCACAGAGAGGATTTCTTCTTACTGTTTTAGTGGATTGATTAGAGAAAGGTTTCTTCTCTTACTTGCTCATTAAGAGAGAGAGAGAGATGGAGGGAGGTAAGTGATGCTTTGAAAAAGACCATCGCACCAAAAGAACCAACTATGGGACAGAAATAGCAGCATTGAGAAAAATAGTAAATACCATGATGCCCTGTCAAGATGCAAGGACTGCCAGATTCCTTAGTCACCTTCAGAATCTCAGCTCGAGCTGCAAGCAATCCATAGCGCAGATAACTGCAAACAAGATGGGTAAATCACATTAAATATGTGCAATAAAAGGGTGAGAAACCACAAGGAAACCCACATGCCAGATATCAAGTGAAACTGCAAATAAGTCGGAACAGAAATTCAAGGTAAATTTAGCAAGTGTTAACTGGGTACCCTGACATTTTCTGAGATCATATACATCTTTACATATGATGAGAATTGAGACGGACCTGTGAACATAGAGGTAATATTTTGCCCCCTTGAGATACATCTCTTGCACATACGTATCCTCTCCAACTGATAGCTTTGGAGCCTTTTGAGCATCTGACTCTGAGACGGCATATGCCATTTGTACTGAGCCACCTCCAAGATCAACCACTCCAACAGTATCAGAATATTTCCTACCCAAATTGCCTAGCAAATAATTAATGGTGACCTGCACAAACATTTGTAATACAAATTCAACAAACTGTATCAATTGGTTGACTCGTGTATCCTACAGTCAGTTTATGAACACAAGGTTAGATGGGTCATGTAATCCATGTGGTTGGATTAACGATCAAGAGAAGATAACACAAATGTGATCAATTTTACCTACATATGCAAAGATCTTAAATATAAAAACAGTTTCACTAGTAAAGCAATCTCGTTATTTTATGAAGTAATAATGTTCATATTAACAGGGGTAAAAAGTGCCTGTATACCAAAACGTAGAGAACCTCACAGCAAAACATGGTTTTCTACCAAAGCCACCCAATTCTCTATACCTAGGCTGCTTCTAGGCAAACCTCCTGGCTGTATCTGCACCCCTGCCTCCTTAGGAACTTCATGAATGCAAAAAAGAAATAAGAGCAAAGAGACTATTTCTCAAATAAGCAAAATCTTTCTCTATGCCCTCAAAAGCTCTTATGTTCCTCTCTCTTATACGGTCCACATGAGTGCCAAACGAGCAACAATCTCAGTCTCTGCTTCTTTTCTTCCGTCTTCTAAGAGCCCAACTAACCGTTGAGTCTTTCACAGTGCCAGGCACCACCCACTCAGCTCCAAACCATCTCAGAATTCCTCCCCACAAAGAAGACGCTAACCGACAATGTAATCAGAGGTGGTTTACTTACGTCTTCTCCAGATTATATATAAAATACCAACTGACACAAGTGATCTCCCTTTTTCATAAATTCTCCGCCGTCAAGATTACTTCCTTCACAGCTAACCAAGTGAAGAAACAAACTTTTTGAGGTACCTGGAGGTCTTATTAAACTATGTGAAAAAGTGGTATTCCTCCCTAGAGAGGAATTTCTCATAAAGATTTGACTGAGAAAACACCACTTCCTCCTGTCCTCCATCATTTACAGTATCCATAAAAACTTATTGTTGGTGAAGTAATTGAGTCAGATTTTGAAATTCTCCAACCTCCCAGTCTTGAAGATTCCTCCCTAAACCTCAAATCCCAAATAACTTCTCCCCATTGCATACTCCATAACCAATGGACTAACGTCTTCTTTTGACAAGAGATATTATACATTTTAGGAAATGTGATTCTCAAGATGTTTTCTCCAGGCCACCTATGACCCCAAAATAATGATCTAAATTTTATGATTAGGGGGTATGGATCCAAATACGAACACAGGTACGAGGATTCGGCTATAAATAATTCAAATATCTAAAAAATAGAGTTATATGTCTAAATTATGAGTCATAATTTGGAAAACTAACAAGGTATTCTGAGGAGAAAATATTGATCAAGAGGAGAATCACAGAAGGAGATGTAAAGAAAAGGACTAACATAGAAATTTCTACATACGAGGTATTTCTTTTTCTTCAATTTCACCTTAACTTTTAGTTTGATTACAAAAGTCACTGTATTTCTCCCAAACTTCACCGTCAATATTAGTCGAAGTACCCAAAATCAATTGACCAGATGCGGTACGGATCCCATACCCACACCGACACTCACATTGTGTCCACACAGGAGTGGCACTGAAAATGAAGAGTCTGTGTAACTTAGATTGTCCAAAGGCATGCCAATGTAGACTGTTGACATTTTCCCCACCCTTCATCGCAAAATGTTGGCTAGAGTCACACTTGTACAGTGTCTTTGGGAATAGACTTTTTTCCTCCCGTTCACAGTCAAACCAGATGTTGCTTCATATACTAGTGAATATCTTATTTGTTCTGCCCTAGCTTCACAAAAAATTATTGTGTCATCTACATTAAGTAAATGAAAGATTTACATGTCCTCTCCTAACCTATTGCCCATCTTGAATCCTCTTAACCACCTGTTCTGGATTGTAATCCTCATCATACTTATTTTATGAGAACTTGTAATCCTGGCCATACTATTGTAGCCTTACTTGGCTAGAATGAACAAGAAAGGTGTCAAAGCATCACCCTGCCTGAGTCTCCTTTCTAATGAAAAAAAACAACGAAAAAGGCTCAAAAATGCCCTTGACCTATTAGTAATGGTCCAGAAATGCCCTCCTTCCACCTATTGGTTTTAAAATGTCCTTAACGTTTTCTTTAGGTTAAACAATGCCCTTTTAGTTAAGGGAAATCTGACATGTAATTTAATTAAACAAATGGCCAATTTTCATTGGTCCACATAATTTTTTATCAAATAAAAAAGCCCCACCCAACCCAACACCCAAACCCGTTTTCCAATAAATCTAACCCATCTTTCTTCATTCTTTCTTCCCCATCAGATTCCCCTTCCCCATCTGTCTCCCCTTAAAATGGCATCTAATGTTTGTTTACTAGGCTGCTAACTACCCTTTTCAGTCTTTCTGCCAATAATTTAGCCATGATCTTATACACCCACTTGTGAGACTTGTAGGTCTGAAGTCCCATAATTCAGATGTACCTACTTTCTTTGGGTTGAGAGCAACATCTGTAGCATTGAAGCTTCTCTCAAACACTTCATGATAGTGGAAACATTGCAAAGTATTCATGATGTCTTCTCTTAGCATATCCCCAAAAAGACTGTAAAGCTCATTGAGAAGCCACCTGGACAGTAAAATAGGGCAATCTCCAATTTGCATATTCTACCTTTTGTTTCAAACACTATAGGATGGGAATACGGATAAACTTAAAGCTCTTCCCCTCATCCCTATCTTTAGGATGGGATAAGTTATCAAATGAACTTAAAAGCTCAACCCTTATCCCCACTCCATGGAAGTGATAGAATATCCTGAAATGAGTAGGATAATAATCTCATCTTTCAGATGGGATCAGTTATTTTCCTGCAATCTGATCTAGTGTCACTAAACATGGCCTAAAGGCTTGAAGGAGACCAAAATACTTCTGTGGAAATTATAGGGATACGATGTGACTTGTTCTCTGGTTCGACAACTCCAACTAGAGTTGCTATTCATATGAAGCTTCTTCAAAGGCAGCTTCAAGATGTTAATTGGTAATACTGAAAAAATGGCATGATGGCCATTTTCTACTTTTGGTTGTTCTCTCCTTTAAGCTGAGCTAGAATTCACTTCTTTCATTCTAGTTACCCTACATCTTGGCATAAAGAGACAACAATTTTGAATTAACTAATCAACATCACACAAAGGGTAAACTACCAGAAAATGATCTTTGACAGGAGATCATAACCACTACTTCTCTCTGGTCTCTACAACAAAATAAAAACAACATACCCTGTGTAATCCCATAAGTGGGGTCTAGGGAGGGTAGGATGTATGTAGACCTTACCCCTACATTTGTGAGGTAGAGAGGTTGTTTTTGGTAGACCATTCGGCTCCAAAATATGTTCAAGAATCTCAAATTCAAATTAAGCAAGCACCTATAACTTCAAATGATATGGTAGTTCCAAGTACAAAGAAGAACAGAACAAGTTGAAATCCACATTACATACCCATTGATAAGCACCTTCCTGACTCCCATCAAGAACAGTAACCCAATTCCCCTTTGACTTGAGGCTGCTTTTGCTCTTTAGAAAATCCCTCACCTTCAAATGAGATTTTAGTGATTCAGAAATTCAAAATAGAAAAGGAAGAGTTAAAATTCTGTTATAAGACATGCCCAAGCAGAAAGAAAGCCTGTTACAAAGGATGGTCTAAGAAAGGAATCAATTTTACCGCTTGAAGAATCTTGTCAGATGTATTACCTCCCAACTGCCTCAAACCTGCAGTTGCCTAGACATACTCCACATCAGTATTCAGTATATTGAGTAGGCTAAAGAATCTAATGTCAATCTAATTCTATAACTGTATCCACTCACCCCAACTCTGACTGGTGTGTTACTGCGCAAATCCATTGGAACTACATCCTCAGCTTTTTCCAGAAGTGACTGAAGAGATTTTGCAGCCGATGCAGGGTCACTAGCAAATGCACTCAGCCCTGGTTTTTTCTGTAGTGCCAAATTCAACTATAGATGAACAATTGGTGCCAAGAGAAAGCCTTTACACAATATAGGTGCTCAATTGCAACAAACTTACAAGGTACATTCTGTATGGAGAAATTTTTTCTATGATAAATGTTTTACCATGGGAAATGCTAATTAACAATGTCGAATGTGTATAAGAGTAGGTGGCAATTGTAATGTTCAATGAAGAACAAGATTATAAGTATAATGTGTTGATGATACTATTGAGTAGTAAAGGTTAACAACAACAATTGAATGGCAGAAGTCTAAGTGACAAGAGTAATTTTTTCCTAAAAAGGGATTCCATCAACGAAAGTATGTTCTGCAAAAACAACTTTGACACACCAAATACACCCAAAAAGTATAAACTGCAATTACGGGATCCACTTGAGCAGCATTTTGAAGAACAAAATCAACTCAAAATCCAAAAATTACCTGCAGGAAGAGCTCGAGGTCATCGCCAATGGGAACAAGATCCAAATGCTGATCAAAACAGAAAACATGAACCCTACTACCAGAACTACCGGCATCAAATATAACTGCATAATTTCTAGATCCAAACTTGGGTGAAAACTTCCTATTAACTGACCCCATTGAATCAGAGTAATTCGTCGGCATTACAAAAAGGACAAAACAAATAAGCAACATAGGAACCGAAATCACTAAAATCACTCCACGATATCTATGGATCTTATCAGAAAACGAGTCCCCATGTTGTTGCCTGTTACGTTTCAACATTTTCTCATGCTCCATTTGAATTGGGTCTTCCTGTTGCATATGCTCTAATAGTTCTGCTGCTGATGGTGATCGGTATCGGATCTGGCCGTTACCCGGCGGTTTCTTGGACTGGGTTTCTTGTATTGACTCCAGTTCGTTCTTCTTTCTTGTGTACTACAAAACTAGAAGCACAATTTGAAAAACTTGTACAGCAGGAACGGCTGTAAAGCAAAATGCCGCTTCTGTAGAGAGTATTGCTTTGAGAATATTGGGTTTTATGTACACTATAGGAATCTTGTATTGATGGGAAAGGGGCTGATCCGAGGGTGAAGGATAAGCAAAGTGGTGAAGTTCAGTGGGGAAGAAGAAGAACTTTCGGGTTTACGTCTATGGAAATGGAGAACTGAACTGTTGGACCGGGCATGAGCAATTTGCCACTCTAGTGACCAGTGAGTGACACATGTGGAGAGAAACTAAAGTACCGTTTGGCAATAGATTTCTAGATTTCACTTTTTTTAGAAAAATATGATTTATATCCATAAATTTTAAAAACTATCAAAGCTAACCATAAATTTGTATTTGCAACAAGCATCATTCCATACATCGTGAAGTAGACAAAGCACATGACTTTGTTACCCTGAGCCGATTGTTCATCATTTTCATCAACAACCATATCATCACTAGAAAACATAGCCGCGCTTCGTGCGGTGTATTAATCAATTTAGTAAAGATTTTTTAAAATACAAATTTTGTCAAACAAATATGATGAAACTCTTCATGTTTATGCATAATTTTTTTTTTTATATATATTCATGAAATATAGATGAACGGTATTCTTTTTATTATTATATCTTCTTTAAAAAATGAAAAATATATAAAAAGATTTCAT